>JAOYNC020008349.1:0-17387 GCA_025802115.2 Bertia moriformis
AATACGGGGGAGGGCGGGTGGGGGCGGGGCGGGTCGGGGCGGGTCGGGGACGGGGCGGTGGGGGCCATCACGGGCGCGTCATCCTCGCGCGTATTAGTTTCACCCATCTATCCAGCTCGTCTCGGATTTGTATTCTGCGGATTTAGTTATGGGCGTGAGTGTATGTGAGAGACAGACTCAAAAATACTAATCATCTGGAGAAGGAAAAATGCCCATGTTTATGCCCCCAATGAGCAGAGCGGCTGCACCCCTTGTGCTCGTATTTCCGGCACCGACCTGGATGCTTTGGTTCCGACCGCCGAGCGAATCGGGGTCCCGAGGACGATGAGAAACGGTAGAGCAGGATCAGGAGGAGCACTTCCCTGCCATCTCGGGCATGGACCTTGGGACTGTGTGCTTGGCCTGCCGAGGGCGCCGAGCAAATGGCCACCCTGAGGACGATGATAAATAGGAAAGCAGGGGCCAGACGGATCTCAGGCCCTGCCTCGTTCTGGCGCGACCATTTCAAAAAAGACGCCGTCTGTACGGCTCGAGAGACGGGCCAGACTGAGAATCACTGCCACGGCGCCAGCCGCCTCTCGGCCTTGTCGGGCCACTCGGGCCAAGCCGGAAAAGCTCCGCCCACGTGGAGGTTCACTTGGCAGGTACGAGGAACCCCTTCCTCTGCGGCGCGATCAAAGGTCGGCACAAGTTCTGATGCCGATACGACGCTCCCCATTCGGTTGGGCGAGAGGTCATGGTGACCAATCGGCCCTGCGGGCCGGCCGGCATGACACGGCAGCCGGGTCAGAGGAACATTGTGTTTTGCAAAAAGGTCCAGGTCGAGGGGATGATATGGGCCGCTGCCCTGGAAGGATGGCAGGACCTATGTATAGAAGGCGCAAGAGATGAAGGAGGTGGGTGTTGATTTGCTCCCGTTGCTGGCCAGGTTTCGGCACCGCATCCCGATGCTCCCCGGCCGGAGGGCACGATCAGCCGACGGCAGCGGGTGGCGGAGGATCCCACCTCAGCAGCAGCATCCAGCTCCGCGCCGGTCGAATGGAGGGGAAAATAGGGAGAAGGAACGGGAGGAAATATTCGGCAAGACGAGATTGAAAACCGTCCAGGCACCTATGTTCGCCGTGTTCGCAGCGAGGATTGCGGCCGGTCGGCCTTGGCACCGAAGAGACGGCGCCTAAAACCAGATGAGTAAGAAAGGTGCGAGAGAGCGACGTTCAAACCCAACTTCAAACCCATCGCCGGGCGCGCCGGTAGATTTTGTCGTCATCTGGCTAATTTTTGGGATTGATTCTAATCGCTCCCTCTCCGCTCAACGCTAGCTCTCTCTCCCGTCGCCCGTCATGCGGCAGCTCCCGTTGCCCCTTGCCCGCCTCCGCGCGCGTCAGCATCGCGCCGCGGGATAGCATGTTCGTGCGTTAGCTCTGGCATTGATGGATCCGATCGGCCACCTCGAGACCGAGGTGGTAGCCGACGTCGTAACGTCACGTCGCCACTCAGCCGCATCCACCTGCCACGCTATCTGCAAGCTATTCCTTACCGCCGAACTAACTGGTGCCTATCCTTGCTGGAGCCTGGCTGCTAAGCCGATTTCCGCGAACGGGGCCCGAGCCGACGTATTCGGGCCGTAACCCAGAGCAGTGGCTGAGTCCGGATTCATCACCTTATAACGTCGAACAAGGAAAAGTATCACAGCTGAATCCGCGTGGCGGACCAGTAAAGTAAGATGGCGTGCTGGGGGGGGCGAGTCGCTGACAGGCCGGATAAGAGCCTGCCTAGCAGTAGAATTAAAAGGTTGGTGCAGCGCCGCCGTCACAGCGGAGAATATCGGGCGCCAGGTCATTTGTGTACCGGTGTACGGCGATCAAGCGGATATCAGCGATTGTAAGGTGGTCAAAAAAATTCAAAAGTCCGCCGTGGGACCCCATCCCGAGCCCTGGCAATGCTTGCCTCGGCGACTGGCGGCGAAAAGGGCCCGAGACTCCACCCCCCCCAAGCCAAGAGCGCGTCCTGCGGGGCCCGACAGCCCCATCCGGGCCCAGGCCAGAGATAGCATACAGGGGAGCCGGTTTTCGTCGGCCTCTGCCTCGGCGCCCGAGTCCACCGGTTATTCGGGGTGTCTGTGGGGCGGAGTAGGCGAACAAGAATTGGGGGATTCAAGAGCGCAAGAGCGGGGTAGGTGGTCGACACCGACTCGGAGCACACAACCAACACCTCGCAACCCGCACTCCTAATCAAGTAGCGCCCATCAATAATCTCGGTCGGGGCTATCTCGATGCTTGCTTTCTCGGTGCTTGGACACGGCGGCGGGTCGGCGAATCAGTCGAGATGAATGTGCGAGGGGGTAGAAAAGCGACAAGCTCGCGGCCGTCTTGGGGGCGGCGGTGTGGGTGCGGGGTAGCGCAGCGCCGCAGTGTGGGGAGAGGGAAGAGGGGCGATCACCTAGTCCTGTCCAGATGGTGAGGGCGATATGGGATGTCTGCGTGTAGCAGGCCGGGCCAAAACTCGAGCTGGACTTGGTCGTAGATCCGTCATTTTGTGCAGAGGGGGTCAATTAACCTAATTGAGGGAATTGAGGCCCCATCCGTCCGGAGCAATGTGCGGCGCGAGTTGCGTTGCAGACGTGTGAGTTGGTGGAGGGAAGAGTACCTTCGCATCGGCTAGCCCCGCTCTCCAGGACGGCAGCTAGGTAGAATTGGGCCAAGGCAGACCCCCAGTATCCAATTGAAACGGCGAAAAAGACGGCAGCCTGCGGTTGAGGCCAGTTTTCTGCTCAAGCCACCCACGCCAATTGCTCTCCGGGTGGCCTCGGGGGGCCGTGTCACAAGTCCTAGCAACAGCTCTTCCGCCTCGGGGGGGCCCGTGTCACAAGTCCGAGCAGCAGCTCTGCCAGTGCCTCTCCGCTTGTTCACTGTTCTCCCTTCCTGCCCCGCCGGCAAGGTCGTACTTATCTGCCCTCTCTTCCCGCACTAGTGAGTCACCGAGCCACCCGGCTCGTTCTGCCTAGAGAGGCCAGATTGATCTCTTGTGTGCAGGCAACAAGCAGCAGCAGAGTTACGTGGAAATATTTAAACTCCTCCCCTACAATCCAGCATCTCTGGTCCTCCTCCACACAGCATACTGCCTCGAGGTCAGGCTGCCTGACAAGTGTGCCCCTCCAACCACCTCGATCCACCTCCGTTAAAACAACAATTCGGCATAATTGTTTCCCACTACATACCTACCAACATTATATTTGCAATGGGTATCCCAGGTGACAACGTCTCAGAGACCTTTTGGAAATTGCGCTGTCGGGTGTTCCCCCCCAAGAACGTCACGACTACCGCAGCGGGCCGGCGCGGCGGCGGCGGCGGCGCCGAGCCGGCCACACCCTCGTCCTCTCGCAAACAGCCAGCCGCCGCAGGTTCTCCCTCGGCCGGCGCCGCCAAGACGACAGCCGGCGCCGCGATTGAGGCTCAAGCGGCTGCGGTCCAGACCAGCTCCGGAGCTGCCCCCTCCATCGACGACGCGATCAATCCGGCCTTTGGCTGCGACGCCGCCATCAAGAATCTGTACGAGGGCCCCCGCGCCTCCCCGGCCTGCGGCTCCTACGACTGGGTCGACTACCCACCCCGCCAGATCAGCAAGGCGGCGGCCCGGGCCCAGGAGAGAGCTGCCATCAAGACGTACCTGGTCAAGGACCGAACCAAGACCCCGGTCGGGGGCCGGTACCCCCTCACCTGGCACCAGATCGAGGTGCAGAACCAGCGCCTGGTGGCCGCGCTCGAGCCGATCCTGCGCGACGAGGGCGTCTTCCTCGACGCCCTCGAGACGGCCGAGTTTGACGCCCCGTTCGCGCCGCTCTACTTCTCCGCCGACAAGATCGCCGGCCTGGCCGCGGCCTCGGCCGCCGACTCGGCCGTCAAGCCGCACCTCGACCTCTTTGCCGACCTGCTGCACGACGTGTTCGCCGAGACCCGGCTCCGGGTCTCCCAACTCCGCCGCGCCGGCCTGATCAGCTTCCGGCTGATCTGGACCCTGTTCCCGCGCGGCACGACGGTGTACACGTCCGGCCTGGGCGGCCACGAGCTGGCCGCCCGGGTCGAGTCGACCGAGACCAGGCAGGGAAAAATGTTCCTCATCTCGGCCAAGATGATTGTCTTCAGCGGCGAGGAATTTGTCTGGCGTGATGTCGAGCTGCCGATCCCCTCGTTCGAGGGCAACCGGCCGATCGGAGAGCTGCCGTGCTTCCCGCTCGAGTTCCATGCGGACGCGGACGCGGTCCGGGGGCGCCTGTTGGCCCGCGGCCGGCTCGCGCTCGACTGCCAGTCGCTCGGATACTGCACCTATTCGGGCGTCGCCCTGCACGACACCGGCACCAGCACCATGACCCGGCACAACGTCGAGGGCCGCGTGCTGATCGACCCGGCCGGCTACAGCCGGTTTCACCGCCAGGGCGGCAAGACCGGCCGCAAGGGGCCCAACGCCGGCCGCAACTCGGTCATCAAGACAGCGGCCGCCGGCCCAGTCATCGATGTGCTGGGCGGTATGCTGAACATGGCCAAGGCCGGCAGAGACGGGGCGGCCGGTCCCGAGCAAGAGGGCACCCGCACCCGCCGCCTCACCCCCGTGGAGCAGGCCCGCAACACGGAGGCGATCCTGGCCCTCGGCGATGAGATGATGTACCTGTCGCCGCTGGTCAAGGGGTACGCGCTCAAGAACAAATTGTGGTTCAAGTTCTACGTCGAGGACATCCGACCCATGGTCTGGAACGCCACCGCGTACGACCACCTCGTCTACGACGAGCAGCAGAAGGACCTCGTCCTCTCCTTTGTGGAGAACCACAGCCGGGCCGGCGGCGCCGGCGCCGACCCGATACGCGACGTGATCATCGGCAAGGGCCGCGGCCTGATCATGCTGCTCTCGGGCCCGCCGGGCACGGGCAAGACGCTCACCGCCGAGGCGGTCGCGGACCGGGCCCGGCGCCCGCTCTTCTACCTCCAGGCCGAGGACCTGGGCATCAGCGCCGCCAGCCTGGGCGCCAACCTCAAGCGGGTCCTCGACATGGCCGCCGACTGGGACGCGGTCGTGCTGCTGGACGAGGCCGACGTGTTCATGGCCGAGCGGTGCCCGGGCGACGTGGTCCGGAACGAGCTCGTCAGCATCTTCCTGCGCGAGCTCGAGTACTTTTCGGGCGTGCTGTTCCTGACCACGAACATGCCGGCCGGGATAGACCAGGCCTTTCGCAGCAGGGTGAGCCTGCATCTGCTGTTCCGCAGCCTGGAGCGGGGCGCCCGCGTAAAGGTGTGGGAGAGATTCCTAGGCATGACGGCGGAGGGGCGGCACCTGGCGGCGGGGGGCAAGGATGATTCCTCTGAGGGGAGCCGTGAGGAACAGGACGAGCATGTTCTGTCGGCGGCCGACATTGACCAGCTCGCGCTGTGGCGCCTCAACGGGCGGGAGATCAAAAACGCCGTCAAGATGGTCAAGTCGTGGTGCGACTTCAAGGGCTACCCCGTGTCGCTGGATCGGATCGAGAGCGGGATCCGGGTCACGAGCCCGCACGCGATCAAGGAGGGGGACGGGCCGGGGAGGCTGTATGAGTGAGTAGTAGTAGCAGCCGGCGTTTATCTGGAGGGCCGGCGACGGGTCAGGTCGGGCCAGCAGGGTAGACCAGTGGGCGGGGCAGAGGGGCGGTCGAGGATCAATAGTGATCAGTAGATAGTCTTATGCCTCATCCTTATTAGCAGAAACAGGTCTTAATTCGGCTAACTACGTGGTCGTGCGACCAGATGGGCCGGGTCGTGTATCGCCGACCTCGGTCGGCCTCGAGCCCAATTAGCCGCGGGCCGATGTCTCCGCAGATCAAACTTAGCAAGACGCATGCTACGGCCCCCGTGGTTCGGCATTGAGCGTAAAGGTTATCAGGTGGGAGCTTACTCTGGTGCCGTGCTCGACAATGCTTCCATACTTGGCTGGGTCAAACCAGGGCTTATTGTCATGGATCCTCTGCGCTTATAAGTGGCTCGTGCTCGTGGAGGCCGATTCATTTGGCAGTTGGTGTTTTGCAGACCGCCGTCGTCAGGGTCATGACACACCACAGCTACGACTACGACCACGACCACAGCAGACCGCGGCGGCAGTGGTCGTAGCTGTCTATATCATACCACGGCCACCACTGCCACCACAACCGCTACCATATCTTATGCCCCCTGGGAGGCGGGCGCTTAGCCAAGAGACCTAAATAAAACAGCTGCTACCACCACTACAGAACACCGCAGCTGCTGCCACCAGCCACTGCAGGATAGCACCGGCACCGCTACCACTGCCATTGGCACTGCCACTACAGCCACTACCACTACAGCCACTACCACCACCACCGCTACCACCACAGCCGCTACCACCATAACTATACCTATTCCAACAGATCAAAACAGTAGCATCGGGTCCGTCTTCCCGGTCCCAATTGGCCGGCCCGCGCGTCCGCCGCCATCGACACTCCCACTCGCCCATGATCCGCTCACTTCCGCAGGCTCAACGCATGCGCAACTGGCGCTGCTCACGCCCACCGCCGGGTCCGGCCACCGGGCCTGTGGCGTCCGCAGCAGTCCAGCAGTGACCGACCGCACCGACTATCAACGCATGCCTCCCCAGCAGATCACCAATTATTGCCAATCTCTCCCGGCCCGGCCGGCCTCTCGCCCCATCTCTGCATTAGCAGTCCGTGCCTTGGGCTGAAAGTTGATCATAAGGAACACTTGACGGTCACCAGAAATGGCTATGATTTTGCTTATATATATTCTCGATCTATGTATAGTATGACTCAGTTCTTGTCATCTCCAATAGTTTCCCCAATTGTGCGACCCAATACTGCTCCCCAGGGACAATTTCGCCACATACCATGTGGAACAAAAGAAAAAGAAGTAAGCGGAATCCGATATATCGCAAGCCGAGTCAACCCAAAAAGAAACCAAGCTGAAAAAAATGAAAAAATGAAACTCGCCGCTCCCCCCTGGACGCACCATCGTCGCCGTCATCGTTTTTTCCTTCTCATGAGGCCATCATCATCATCATCATCATAATAATCATCACACACATCACCACGAATCACGCAGTTGCGACAACGACGCCAGGAGCCTCGCCAGCAGCAGCCTCGCCAGCCTCGGCCACTTCGCCAACCTCGCCAACCTCGGCCACCTCGGCCACCCCATGATCCCTGCCCGCGGGCACCTCAGCCCCACCGGCGCCCCCACCGGCTCCCCCACCCTCGTGCGCCTCGGCCGCATCTCCCCCACTCCCCTGCGCCTCGGACCCGCCCCCCCGCCTCTCCAGGCTCAGTCTTTCCAGCAGCTTCTCCCCATCGATCCTCGGCATCGTCTCGTCCTCATCGCCGCCCACGCCCGCCACAGCCCGGTACACCTCCCGTGCCGACACTATCAGCTCCGCCTGGGTCGGCCGCAGCGCCTCGATCACGCTGGACCTCTCCCTTCGACGGGTTTCGTCGCGCCGCACCTCGGCCAAAAAGGCGGCGTGGGCGCCCGCCAGGGTGGCGCTCTCGTCCAGCTCGAGCGCGGTATAGTGAAAGTTTCGGATGTGTTGGTCCGCCTTGGCCCGGACGACCGTGCACGGCTGCGATCGCATCTCGGCGATCTGCTGCAGCCGGGTGGCGAGCTGAGAGGGGTAAGTATGATGTGAGTCGGCGGCGGGATAGAGCGGGGGTCTGACCTCGGTTGCAGCCTCATGTACAAACACCACCTGGTCGTACGCCCACAGTTTCTCTCCGAAATAGTAGTCCCACGCGCTGACGCCGCCGCTTCGGCCCACCGCCACCTCGTGGAATACGACGCCCCCTCTCTCCTTGTCCCCCAGTGATGGCCGTGCGTCGTCGTGGCCGTCGTCGCTCCCGTCGAGGTACACCTCCCGAATGACGGTGTCGTCGGCGCCGCTCCACGAGCCCACGTGCGTGATGGGGGCCGCATCCGGGTCTCCGGTCCGCAGCCCCCGCAGGGCGTTGATCAGCGACGACTTGCCGCAGCCGGGCGCGCCGGTGACGCAGATGTTCCGCATGCCTTCGATGTAGCCGATGGCGGACCTCGCCGCCAGGAGGTCCTCGTCGGTGATGGCGTTGGTGGGGAAAATACCACTGGTGGATGGGGCGGTCGAGTCAGCCAGCCAACCTTGCTAACTGTGCACACAACGGTGGTGGGGGGGGTGATGGTGGAGGAGGAGGAGGTGGTGGTGGTCATGGTCATGGTCACGCTTACAGTCTCTTCATCTCCAGCCTCGTCTCTTCGACCCTGACGATGGCTCGCTGGTTCTGAACATCCCGCAGCAGCCGGCGCATCTCTCGCTCCCGCTCCCGCAGCTGGGCCAGCTGCTCGATGAGACCGACCCGGCGCCGGGTCGCCCACACCCCGGCGGCCCGCGCCCGCCGCTCCGAGTCCCTCGCCTTCCGTCGGTCCTCCTCCGCGGCCCGGCGCTCCTCTCCGGTGGCCCGCTCCATCTCTTCGGCCTCCCGCAGTCGGGCCTGGGCCTCGGTCCGGTCCCGATCGGCCTCGGTCCGGTCCTCGCGGGCCTGCCACTTGGCCTCCTCGGCCTCCTCCCGCTCCCGGACGGCGTGGCCCAGCCGGTCGTCGGCCAGGCGCAGCAGCTCCTCGGCCCCCTCGAGCTCCTGCGCCCGCTCGCGCCACCGGGCCGCCTCCTCCTCGACCTCCTCCATGCGCTGGCCAAACTTTTTCATATACAGCGGCCACGAGGGGCCAAAGACGACGCCCTTGGCCACATCGCGCCAGCCAAACTTGATCGACTTGTCGGCGCGGTCCTGCATCGTGGCCGGACGGTGCGGGGAAGGATGTGGGGTTCGGCGGTCGGATGGATATGCTGTATATGTACGATGTATGCGGGTTCTGTTTTCGCGTTCTTTCAGGGGGGCGGACGGAAGATAAGGAGAAAACGGGCGGGGGAGGGGCGGGGGAGGTGGAGGGACCGGCTGTTTATTAATATGCATCCCGGGGGGGTCAGGGGGCCTTACTGGCCGCCGTGCGAGGCATGACCTGCTGCTGCCCCCTGGCCCGGGCCGAGGCGGACGTGGCGGACAACGACCACGACGGCGACGACAGCCTGAGGACACGAGACGGCCATCGCCAGGCAGAGTGGGAGGGAGGCTGGATGCCCGACCGGGTCTCGCCTCCCGGCATGGAGCTGACTCTTCCGGCCTGATTGGTGGCCGAGTCGGTGAGAGGGTGAGCGGGTGGGCAGGTGGGGTGAGCGAGGGCTTGACGTGTCGTCGTCGTGCCCATGTCGTCGCCGCCGCGGCCTGCAGGACTTTTTCCCCACTGCTGCGTTGTCAGCACGCGGTTGGTCCCCCGCCCACCAGGGCCCCGCCGAGGGGCGTCGGCCCCTTGGCGCGGCTGCTCTTCCGAGACCACGTCAACGAAAAAGGGGGTTTTTTTCTTCCTCATGCTGCCCTGCATTTCCGACAATCTCCACTTGGCTGCCGCTCGCCTCGTTTTGTTTTGCGGCCTGGCTGGGGATTCACACAGAAAGTAGGCCGCCCAACATGCGCCCCTCCCTCCAATGGACCATTCTCTGGGCCGTCGGTGGATTGATTGGCCATGTGGTGGCGATTTAATACCGGCGCCCCTGGGACGAAGGGTCGGACCCCCCCTCCCCCGGATTTATCGAGCATACCGCGGATGGCGGTGCTCCACCCGGCGGCAGCCATTCCCCCGCCGGCGACCAGCAGTCAGTCGTCAAGGGCGCGGGTCTCGGGTCCGGCTATCGCCAACCAATGCTTGCTCGGCAAGGGTCAGCGGCCGCCATGACACCTGGCTGGCTCGACATTTTTGTATGCACCCTGCTGGCTCGGACCTTGCTGCCTGCCTTGACATGCTCGCAGGCTTGGGCGCATCCGTGTGGCGGCTTGAGCCCTGGCCGATCGATCACATGCAGACAAAACAGGAGTTCAATTTTGACTTTTGATTCTGAGCGCAGTCTTTTGTTACCTGACTCGGAGCTCTCGAGCCGCTATTACTACAGGCCGCTTAGTAATTATAACTCGCTGGCGCAGCTGATGGGGTGCCGGCCCCCCTGACTTGCCGACCAGATGGGCGGTCCGGGCCCGACGGCGCCGGTCAGGCTGGGGGGCAGCTTCGGTGGGCGGGCGGAGTGCTCCGCACGGCCCGCCGTGTTGAATCAGCGTCTTGCGCGGCAGTGTTCCTCCCAATCGGTGGCGTGTGTGGAGCACGCGCGCAGCCGAACAGTCCTGGCCCACAGCAGGTAGCAACCGCGGATAGCCCAGCCATTTTTTTGCAACCCCCCCCGCCGAGTCGCCGACCTAGAAATTCTCGCCATTATATAATCTGCTCAAGTCCACTCTGCATCTTGTCAGGGTCCCCAGCCCTAACCCAGAGGGAAGGAGAGACGGGCCGGCTGGCTCGACTTATTCTGCCAGCCGGTATACGAGACCTGTCAACACCTTGACCGTAGGACGGTCTTGAGCAGGCTGGATGCGGGTCATGTGATTCACAAGCCATCTCTCAGAATGTAGAGGTCCTCGGCTCGGCCCTCACCTACCGACCCGTCATCCCTCTCGCCGCATGCATGAACCCTGCCGTGCCCTCCCCATCCATCCCCGCCGGCGGGCGGAAATCGACCAGCTGGCCCCCTGGGGAGCACACAACTGGCAGGCAGGGCAGGCAGGGCAGGCAGGGCAGGCAGAATAGGCAGGATAGGCAAGGCAGGCAGGGCAGGAAGGGCATGCACCTCGGCCCCTTGGCCTGGGGCCTAGGCCCAAGTCAGTGAGGGGTTTCAAGACAGTTCGGCGAGGGCTGGCCAATCGTCTACCATTCCAGACCTCTGCTCTTCCTCGTCGGAAATAGTCCTTCCTTGGGCCCCGAGGTGACCTTCCTTCCGCCCCCTCCCGCTCCTCGCCCAGTCGTGGCGGGATCAGAGTAGCGGACCAACAATATGCGGGAATGTGAAAGGTTCCCGGGTACCCCGGCACCTGCCAGGACCCTCGGCGGGAGGGGCATGGATCTCAGCCGTCGGCTGTGTCATGATCATTCAAGACGGGATTCGGAATCCAGGTGGTCAAGTATTCCTAGGATCGAGATGGGGGCCACCACCATTACAGCGTTTCCCGCTCTCCTCCGGGCTAACCCCCCTTGAGATTTCGCATCTCATCCTCCTCCTCCCCCGCTTCCCCCGCCCCTCCCCTACCTATTTCTCCCCTACTCTTTTCCATCTCCTACCCATCCCGCCTTCCCCCTTCTGGTCCCCCGCTTGCCCGTTTCCCTCACCTCGCCCCACTCCCTTTCCAAACCTTTTAGTCAGGTGCTTTTCGAGCCCGATCCACCACATCTCGATCCCCGTTCAGGCTTCAAACTCGGCTTTTCAACAGAGAGAGCCTTGATCGCTCAAGCAGATTTTTCTTCCCCTCCCTGGTCTTCCCCCCATACTGGCCCGCGTCTCCCCGTTCCCGTCCACAGTCGTTCCTGCCGCTGCTGTGGTAGATGGCATGCTGTCACGCTACAGTGCTGCTAAACGTCCACCAGGATTCGCGCCGTCGCCTTTGATACTTTTAGTGCGTTGGCTCTCTCACTCTCCCCTCTTCCATGGATTCTCCGGGAGTCATGTCCTCGGCCTCGAGTTCCCCTGGGCAGGCGACCGCATCGCCACCCCCGACCCTGTTGCTGCCCCCACCCCCCCCCCATGACTCAGTGGCTCCGGAGCGGACGGCCTCGGATTCGGATTCTCCTTGATAGGCGACCGCATCGTCGCGTTCGTTTCTGCCAGTCACTGCCACCCTGTTCCGAGACCGCTCCGGAGGCGATGGGCTCGAATTTGGGTGTTCCTGGGTACGCGACCGCATCGTCGGGCCCGATCCTGTGATCGTTCTCCCCATCTCCGGACTCGACGGCCTCGAGTCCGGTCTCGGAGACATGGATTTCTGTCTGGTGAGCGACGACGGCATCGGCCAGTAGTGATCGGGCCCTGCGACTACGGCGCAGACGACGGCGTTGCGGTCGAGATGGAACTGGGCTTTGTCAGAGAGGCAGTTCCATATGACAGCAGACAGGGGCCAATAACAGCCAAGTAGAGCACTAGTGATCGACTGGAATCGAAAATGCACCGCGGGGTGGGGCCGAATCCGTCTTGGCAGTCCGACGTTCTGGGCCAGTCGCGCGCACTCGAGGGGCCGGGGACAGGCCAAGCGGAAGATATGGAATCGGGAGGAGGGTGCGTGCTAACTAGGGGCAGGCGCGGGGCGAGTCATGATTGCGGGGCTGGATGCGGATTGGGCTTGGCGGCCTCGACCCACGCGCTGAATTATAAGTAAAAACGAGGATAAAATGGACGAATAAAGGTCCCTTTTCGGCGGCAGGCATCGCGCAGCCGAAATCACTCGAGTGGTTGTCAGGGCGCGCAAAATAGCACAAAAGGGCCGGCAGGCCCTTCTGACCCGCTGCCGTCCGGCCTGCTTCTTCTCGCGCCACCCGGCTTGGCATGCTGCGTCGTGCGTCGCGCAGATCTGTCGACCTAGCACGTCCCCCCCCAACACTGTGGAGATATCCAATACCTCGCTCAGGCCGGGCTGGCAAGAACTAGATGCCCTGTTGTTCGTGCCCTCATCGACGGCACTAACTGCGGACCCTCGGCTCCCCCCCTCAGCACTGGCGTATGCAGTTACCCGTAGTTATTTTTTAAAAAAAAATTCTGTCTTGATTTGGTATTCAAGCCACAATCGGTGAGCTCGGACAGTGGTTACGGGCTTCGTCCACCAGGCGTTATCTGCAGACAGGCCCGATCTCGGCCGGCCCTTGGGACCGGCGCACCCATGGCTCCCACAGATTCGGACTGGCCCGCCAAGCCGGATACTAGCGGATGGAGAGAGCACGGACTCCCGATGGGTCGGGCGGTCTGGGTCTGTGCCCGATCATAATCCTCCGGCCGGAGGATCTTGCGGTAGTGATGCAGCGACCGGCACCAAAGTCACACACTGCATGGCCCCCCCTGTGGCATGGTCGGTCTTCGTCACAG
This sequence comes from Bertia moriformis, assembly GCA_025802115.2. Lineage (NCBI taxonomy): Eukaryota > Fungi > Ascomycota > Sordariomycetes > Coronophorales > Bertiaceae > Bertia > Bertia moriformis. The sequence goes on from JAOYNC020008349.1 coordinate 13,018, forward strand.
ACCGAGACGCGGAGTAGGGTCCACATGGGAAAAGGCGATGCCGTAGGCAAATTTGGCTGATTCGCCAGGCCGCTTCTCGTCAGTGAGGCGAGGATGGAGGCGGCGGCGGGGAGCCTCGCCCCACAACCGAGCAGGGGGCAAATACAGCCGAGTCCGTAGCTTGGGGCCACTATGTGAAATGAATGGGCGTCCGATCAGTTGTACAGGGACGATGACATGTAGAAATAGCCAGGTTTAATTGCTTGGAAAGAAAGGGAAGCCTAAAAAGAAAAAAAATTAAAATGAAAAATGAAAAAAATGAAAAAAAACATGCAACACCCGGCATTCGCTGGTCGTCACCGACCCAACTACTACTCGGGCGCTCACTGGCTTAGCTATCGGGGAGCAGACGGGACCCGGCATTTTCCAGTGGCTATGGTCGCATGTGGCAGAAGCAGGAGGACGAGTGGGATATGAGTGAGGAGGGTCAACGCCATCACCACGGGACAGGTCAACACTACCATGTCGCCAGCCTCTGATCTGGCATGGGGGAGCCGTGAATAATTAATTCACTCTTCCTGGCCCTTCATGACGACAACCCAATCCCCGGATCATCGTATTCGCCCGCCGTCTACTTCTCCTTCGTTGTCTTCTTCTTCTTCTTCTTCTTCTTCTACTGCGCCTCTTTTCTGTCGTAAATCGTAGGGGGGCCGAGGGGCCACGAGGGAGGGGTTTCTCGACGGACAGCCAACCACAGCGCGACCGGGCCGAGGATTGGTTTTGTGCCATCACTCAGCACGCACCCATGCCAGTCGGCAAGGAAATACGGCAGGCTTTATGAACAAGGCGGCCGACAGAACGACGAGGGGTTAGCGAGATGTACTTTGACAGCCCAGGCCATGGTCACAGTGACAGGGTTTGGCGCCTCGGCACCTCCGTACCGGCGCGAGCGGGTCGATATGCCGCCTCGCCCTTGTCCCGTCCGAGCGGGAGGATATGCGACCACCAGAGGCCATGATCAACATAATGGCGGAGAAGCGGGCGAAGAGGGATGGGGACGGGGCATGGAAGAATATGGACTGGGCATGGAAGAGTCCGCACTGGCCAACAGCACAACAGACGGGACACTATCAACGACGGAAAACCAAACCCAGGGGAACAAGAATGGAGGCCCCGAGGTAGACAGTGGCTCTTTTTCTGATAGATAACGCAGTGCCGGCCAGAACATCCCCCCCAGCTGCCGTCTCTGCCAGGCCGTCACTGATGGCGGCACAGCAAAAGGGACCCTAAGCAGCTGGCGCGGCCATACGGAACCATCATCTGGGGATCGCGAGAGGAGCTGAGGTCCCGGCTATGCAGCGCGACTACGAGAACCGAGCCGTTGATTTTTTTTTTCCAGTTGACAGCCATCGAACCCGCGTCAGCCGATACCCCCAGGCCGGTCAAAGGCGGCAGCATCAGCAGAAGCACCATGGAACCCCACCATCTTCTGCAGCTGATCCGCGTCCCCGTACCGGCCCATCCGCATCAGATACTGGACCGTGTCCATGGCGATGAGCGCCAGCCGGCCCGGCCGCCGGACCGCGGCCGCCGGCTCGCCGGCCGGCGTGTCGACGCTCTGTGGCGGGTCGTCCCTCTGCCGGTGGTGGCGACGGCGGGTGAGGAGCTCGACCGCGGGGCCGTGGTCGGGCCGGGTGGGGTGGTAGAGGCTCAGGTGGGCCATGTCGAGGGCCCGGCTGGCGGGGGCAAAGTGCCTCCGGGCCAGGTCGAGAAAGGCGTCGAAGACGGGGGCCGACGGCGGGAGCCGGATCGGGACGCCGCTGAGGAGCCACGACAGCCGGCTCCAGGGCGCCGAGATGGCGTCGGCAAAGCGGGGGCGGGCCCCGAACATGTCGTCGGCCCGCACCAGCGGCATGATCTGAGCGTCGGCGCTGCCGGCGCTGCCGCTGCCGCCGCCACTGCCGGCCGCGAGCGGGTCCCGGGCGCTGATGAGGGCCTGGACGAGACCGGCGGCGGCGCCGAGGCCGGCGCCGTCGGGCATGGCGGTGGCGCGCTCCAGCCAGGTCCACGCGACCTCCTCGAGACCCTCGGCCACCATCAGCAGGACAAGGTCGCTGACCAGGGTCCGGCGGGTGAGGAGTGCCATGTCGGGTTCGCGCCCGGACGAGCGCAGCCAGAGCAGGACGCGGGAGGCCAGGCCGGCCGACGCGAGCGAGGCGGTCCGCTGGCCCGGGGGCGCGTCCGCGTGCATGTGGACCAGTCTGCGCATGCACCCCGCCGCGGCGGGGACGGTCATGACGCCCCGGGCGACGGCGGCGTCGAAGAAATCGACCGGGTCACGGACGGGCAGCCGCATGGCGGGGGTGGCCAGGACATGGGAGGGTGGCACGATCGGGGTCGGGGGAGTGGTCGAAGCACTCCCGGGGGGGGAGCCGTCCGAGGCGGCCGGCCCGGAGGACGGGCCGACGAGCGGGTTCGAGAGGATGGCGTGGAGGTGGGCATCGATGGGACGGTGGTGGTGGCGGCGCGGCCGATTCTTGGGAGCCGGCGCGGGGCCGGGGGACGGGGGGTCGTCCTCGGGGGCCGGGAGGAAGCCGTGCTCTCGGTCGAGGTTCTTGCGGAAGCTGGCGGTGATGGCCTGGAGGAGCGCCTTGGTGTCGCGGCTCGAGAGGGGCAGGGGCTGGCTCACGAGCCGGTTGAGGGAGCCGAACCGGATGGGCTTCATGGCGATGGCGGCGGCGGCATGGCGTCAGTCAGTGTCTGGAGCGAGCCGGCGCACGATCATGTCAGCGGGGCTCGTGAGGGGCGTAGGGTGGCCGGTCACGTGACATGTCGCTGCCGGCCACCCGGTATCCGGGAGTGACATGTCATTCAGGGGACGATGACGTGAGATCCTCCGGTGTGGGGGGACCTGATCTGATGATGATTAAAAAAAAAGTCGAGGACACGAACCCACCAACCGCCACCGAGTCGCAAGGGCGGCAGACCAGACCAGCAGGCAAGTCCCAGGGAGACGGGAGGGCAGGGAAGGCACTCATAGTACCGGGATTCTGGGCGCGAGGCTGGGCGCGCGGGATGATCGGCTGGCCTGTCTTGCCTCGGGACTGAGATGATGAGATATTGATTTTTGGATGAGGGCGGGCTCGTAATCAGATATCAAGTGACACCTTGGTCACACTGCAAAAAAAAAAAGAAGAAGAAGAAGAATAAAAGAAAAAAACATTTACGAATATTAATAAATATAATTTAAATAATAAACATAGATTTTTTTTTAAAAAATCAAAGGAAAATAAGGAAAATAAAGAAAAAAATGGAAAAAATGGAAAAATGGAAAAAATGGAGAAAATGGAGAAAAAAAAAAATGGCCCAGGGCCGGCAGGGCGGCGCCCTGGGAGATTGATGCCAGGGGGGCGCGCTCGCTAGCCAATCAGCCAGCCAGCCAGCCAGCCAGTCAGCCAGTCAGCCCAGCAGCAGTGTGGCCTAAATAAACTCTGGCAGGAGCAACAGAAGCAAAGAAAAAAGTCCTGACATTTGCAGCCAGGATGGGGCGTCTTTTTCCAGGGGGTCCTGGCCTGCAAGTGATTTGGCATTTGGATGCCTTTCCCCTCTCCACCCTGGCCAGCCCGGGGAGGTGGATAGGCCCCTGGCAGCCTCTCCCCTGCCAATGTGTGGGGTAGCCCGACAATAGCGCTGCTCTCTGGCTGCCTTTTGGAAAGAGGAAATACAATATCACTGGAAGCTGCTGGATCGCGCCACCGCCGCTGTTTCGCTCGGCCCAGGCTGTGAGGCTGTGACGCGGGGCAAGGTGGCAAAAAAAAGGAGCCAAGGGCACGCTCGGGCAACAAGACAAGACTGGCAGCAGCACCAGCAGCAGAGCAGCAGCGCAGCAGGCGCCGCACAACACAAAAGGGGGCCTGGCTGGCCAAAGAGCGAAAAAAAAAAGAAAAAAAAAGAAAAAAAGAAAAAGAAAAAAAAACCCGAGGGCAACAACCCGGTAAATAGAATTTTTTTTCTTTTTTTTCTGGGGCTCCTCCCTTTTCAACCACCCGCACCGCGCCCACGCCTCAGCCTGACCACGCCTCAGCCTCCCCACGCCAGGCCCACCCTTTCCTCGACTCGAGCAGGTCTGCGGCCGTCACCGAACCAACTTGCGGCCAGGCGACCTTTCTGTTTCCCCACAACCCCCCCCCACCCCCGATTTTTCTTCCTCTTCTCCTCGCACTCTCACGCACGCACACACCCACACCCACACCCGCCCACTTACGTACCCACCTACGCCGGACACGGATCTCCTTTATTGACGGAAAATGTCAGATGTGGCAGCACGGCCGCCGCCGGCCTCGTCGCGCGGCGGCAGGACTGGCCGCGGCGGAAGAGGCGGTGGGCGTGGC
>JAOYNC020008449.1:0-17373 GCA_025802115.2 Bertia moriformis
CCGCCGCCGCTAGGGACCGGGCGCCCGGCCGCGCCCTGGAGGCCACCGCCGCCCTTGCTGTTCTGGGTGAGCGGCTTCTTCTTGAAGTCGATCTGGAAATTGACCCCGCCGTTGTTGTCCCAGAACTCGCTGCCCGTGACATTGTAGCGGATGCAGAAGTAGAGAGTCTTGGCCTCGAGGTTGGCCATGTCCGACAGCTTGATCGAGAAGGTGAAGCGGTCGTGGCCGGCCGCCGTCAGGCGCGGCATCATCTCGTGCGAGTACTCGGCCGAGACCTCGGACGTGGTCTTCCAGTAGTCGAGCGTGAAGCGGCACACGACCGTCTTGTCAAACGCCAGGTTGGCCACCGCGATCGAGCCAACGAGCGACTTCTGATCCGTCGGCGACAGCCAGACCCGCTCCAGCCGGACCGGCAGCGCGAGACGGGCCGCCGTCTCGCCCGGGAAGTTCCGGGTGATGATCTCCCACTCATAGGGGGAAGATCGGGCCGACGAAAGCGCGGCCGATTGCTTATCGGCCGGGAACGGGAACTCGTTGTCGCTGTCGTAGTTGTCGACCGGGGAGGAGCTGGCGCTGACGGCCAGGGGACGATCGACCTGGAGGAAGTGCCGGACGTGCTCGAGGTGGGAGTCGAAGTGGACCGCCTTGGAGAAGGTCGGGGTCCCGGGCATGCTCGAGGGGCGCCGACGCGAGGGCGGCCGGAGGGCGGGTCGGACCAGCTCTCCCGACCTCTTGCGGATCATCTGCGGCTTGGAGAGAGGCTCCGCGTCCGAGTCCTCCTCCGAGGTCGAGATCGAGGACGTGTCGGTGACGGCGGCGGACCCGGCCTTGCTGAGGCTGGCGTTGGGTTCGGTCACGGCCCGGACGTGGCCGACCTTGCGGCCCATGGGAGGTTCGGCCGGCCCGGCCCCGCCGCCGCTCGCGCTCTTCTTGTCACGGCTGTCGGCCGGGAGAGTGATTTGCAGTGTGGGCGTGGACGACGACAGTCGGGGAGGCGACAGCTCGCGGCGGTGGTCGGCCTGATCGCGCGCCGGCGAGCCGGTCCGGGACGGGTGCGAGAGCTGGCTGACTGCATCCTTCAGCTCCTTGACCTTGACGTTATCCAGCTTCCGGCCGCGGACGTCAACCTCCTCGTCGCTGTTCTCCGAGGCCGATTCGGGCGGCGAAATGATGGCCCCGTTGGGCATCGCCCTGCTGTCGATGACCGGCGGGGGAGACTGCCGCACGCTGTCACTTTTGATGACGACCTGGAGCTGTTCTGGCGTCGGCCGAGGCGTGAACTCTTCCCGGGGCCCGGCCGCCGCGCTGCTGCTGGTGCCGGATTCGTGCAGGTTTGGGGCCGAGGGTGATCGCCGGTGCTTGGACAGATACGACGAAGACTTGGGGAGGGGTGGACGGGTCGCCGCGGGCTGCAGCGATGGTCTCCGACTGACATCGGGCGTTGTAGGCACCGAATTGGCCGGCGATCGATGGGATGGAGGTGTGTAAGGCATGCCAAACACTGGGGCGCCGGCGCCGGAGATGATCGGGAGCGGAATGTGGTGGTGGGGTGGGAGGGGCGGTGGGTGATGAATATACTGCTAATAAATATTTAGGAGCCGGAGAGAGGAAACCACCGTGCCGATGCTCTCTCTCTTCCTCTATCTCTCTCTCGAAAAGGTAGGAGGGAGGGGGAGGCTTTCTCGTGGCCGAGTCGGATTATCAGGACATTGAGGAGAGGGAGATTTGTGGGTCGAGATTGAGCAACAGAAGGATGGCTCGACCGCGGACGGGGTGGGACAGCGAATTCCCTTGTCCGGCTTCTGGATTGCCAACGCCGAGACAAAGCAGGCCCGAGGGACCGAGATTGCTGCGGCTGCTTTGTGGTCTGGGCTCTTCTTTTCTCGTCAGCATGCGTCGCGATCAGCGGAGTGACGTGATGGAGTCGGAAGATGAGCTGGCCGGACCAGGAGAAGGGCAAGACCAGGACGGCGGAAAGATTGTTTCTTATGACCGTGGTTGGAGGTGGGAAGGAAACAACAACCATGGGAACGGTGACAAGGCAAGGACTGACTCCCGCCCGAGGGGCCGACCCTCCCGAGGAAGGCAGGGGCGAGGAAAGAATGTTTTTTTATTGCCAGGGAAAACACTCGAGCGGTGGCGAAGACGAGTCAGGCCTGACTCGGGAGGAGGAAAAAACCCCGAGGGCCACCCGGTCGGATGGAGGGTGCAGATGCTGCAGCAGGGAGGGTGCGAGGCGGAAATTGAGGGGGAAAATTCCTCTGGTTGTCTCTGCGATGGCGGCCGAATGGGACAAGGATTGACGAGGACTGACAGGGCGGGAACAAGGCCCAAAGCTAACCGGAAACTTACTTGGTGGCGGTGACCCTGACGCTCGACGCGACTCCCGCAAGATACAAAAAATAAATAGAATAAAATGATGAGAGAAGTATAATTTGCAGCAGCCGAGGCCGGTGTAGGAAGAGGAGGAAGCGGGGAGAGGGGGCGGGCTTTTGGCGTGCCTTGGCAATATTCCAGCAACAAAGCGAGACCTAGGGACCCGTCGATAGTAGAAGGAGAGTGTGGGTGTGCGGGATGTATGGGTTTTATCAACGGCACGAACCCGAGCAAGGAGAGGACGCGAGAGAGGCGGGGCGGGAGGGGCGAGGAGGTCGGGCTGGAAGATATGAGGAGACCAGCGGTTGATAGGTCCGAGGTGAGGGGACGCAGATTTATAGCCGCCGGATTGGAGGAGGATGGGCGGAGGAGGCGAGGCACCAGCCTGCGGGTTGAGTGGATCGTATGTTGTTTTTTCTTCTTTTTCCTTTTGGTTTTTCTTCCTCGCTGCTCCTCTTTAACGAGTGGGCAGTGGTGGTTCTTGAGAGATGCGGGAGGGGGGTATGTATGCCTCGCTCGCTTCACCCCTCACGGTTTCCCTCTCTTGAGCTCGGTAGATGCGAGCCTCGGCAGTTCAAGATCGGGCGGGATCGAAATCCGGTCCGGGCTTCGAATCCGATAGCTGGGAATTGCGTTGCCGACTCGTCAGCACATGGACCTCGACTCGAAAAGAGGGCGACGGCGAGCGAGAAGGGGGTCGAAGAGGCGGGAGGGCTCGGCGAGGACTTGTTCAACGGCACGATGTCGCCGTAGCCAGAGAGGGTTGACCACCGCCGGCAGCGTCTTTGGTGTGCTGTGCTGCTCCAGCCAGCGCTCGGCCGTGAGGATGCAGTCCGGTTCTCTGCTCTGGACGAGCTCGAGCACCGGGATCCGCCAATCCACTGGAGCCGCACGCGCACGCAGACACGCACCCGCCACCGCCAGTGTGCTGGGTAGACGGAAGGGGAGGAGGAGGAAGGGCAGGTGGAAGGGGCAGGAGCGTCGTCATATACGTACCGGTCTCGCGAACCACGTTCTACAGCGCAGCTCAAAACCCGTGAGGTGGCAATTGGGGCGGGAGTGTCGACGCCGGGGGCGGAGGAGGAGTTAAGAAAAGAGGGGAGGAGGGAGGAGGGAAGCCTGACGGAGGGGGAGCAGAGGAAGGTACACCCAGCCTATATTGAGAGGAGCGAGAGGGGGTGGGTGCGGATAGCCGGGGAGCGGCGGTAGCAAAAAGGCAAAGAGAAAAAGGAAAATGAGAACGCTGAGAGCTAAAAAAGAAATGCCAGAGGCGGCCGGGTGGGGGGGGAGAGAGAGATGGTTTGCGGTCTGAGGGGCGGGAGGGGCGGCCGGGTGGTCGTCGTGGATTAAGTCGTACCGACGAGGGTGAGGGAGGGATGGGTTATCGACAAATGGACCGGCGTGGTCGGCGGGGAGAGGGAGAGGAGGGAGGGTGGAGGGCGGAGGCCGGCGGGGGGAGGGTGGTGTGGTGCGGACGGGGCAAATAAAAAACAACGGCTGGGCCGATAGATAGCAGATGTCTTGCAAATCGCAAAAAGATTAAATTCGAAATTCGAAAACGGCCGGCAGGCTGGTTGGCAGCCAGCCAAGCAGGCGTCGGCGAGAACCAGAACCACCCCCGGCATGGTTTCATCGGATCACCCTCTTCTTCTTCTTTTTCTGAGCGCAGAGCAGACGCACACGGTACGGCCCAAGTCCACGCCCACCCACCCTCCACGCGGCGGCGGCGACGCCAGCGACACCCCGGTCCCAGACCGCAACCAGGATTTTTCCGACAGCGTCTGGATTCCCTCCTACTACCCGGGCCTCCTCGGCCCACCCCCCGACACACCCCCCACCCCCTCCTTCCTTGCGCACAACCTCAACGGATTCTTCTGTCGGCTGGTTCGCCCTCGCCATGGCCTGCTGCGCGTCAGCAAGTACGGCCTCTGCTGCTGCTGCTGCTGCTGCTTGCGACCGGTCCCAGGGAAATTCGCACCGGGAAGCGGGGGGGGTGGCTGGGGCCGGGGAGGGGGGTGCCGTTTCCGGCCCACCCAAGGCGGGAGCGCGAGGGCGAGAGGGAGAGACAGGACTGACCAGCATGCCAATGGCAAAAATTAATCCCCGCCCCTCCAAGCTGCTGCTGCTGCTGCCGAGACCGACCGCAGCCCGCCGTTTCCGACCCGGGGCAACGAGAGCCACCAACGAGGACGCGACACGCAGTCAGCCCATGGCCCTGCGGAGGGGGGCTCGATTGGATTCGAGAAGACGCCGGTGGAGGTGGTGGCGATGTTGGTGGTGGTTCTGCTGCTGCTTCTCTACTGCTGCTTCTGCCACCCCCAAGAACCAAGGACGCGCTTACTGCGGACACCTTAGCCGCCCCTCCCCTCCGGCAGGCGGCGGCGGCGGCGGGCGCTGCTCCTTCTCCTGACGCGAAGCTGGCAAATGTCCGTACCAGGCCAGGCCCCTGCGCGTGCAGCACACTTCCCCTTCTTCTTCTGCCCGCTGCGTATCCCCTGGCTGCTGCCGCGGTTTTTTTATTCTTTTTCTTTTTTATTCTTTTTTTTTAATTTTTTTTATTCTTTTTTTAAATTTTTTTTATTCTTTTTTTTTATTCTTTTTGTTATTCTTTTTTTTTTCTCTTGTCTGCTCGGACGCGGTTGTGGCAGGGAGCCGTTGAAGAATCCTTGCCCCCGGTTGGCCGTTCCCTGCCGGCCTCTTCCCTGCCTTGGTCGGTGTCTTGACCCCCCTACCCCGAGGCGTGTGGAGGGTGGGGGGTGTGGCGGTCCGCGGTTCGTTGCGCACCGTCCTAGGAACACTGTGCCACGACGTTCTTGTCAAACCCAGTCCCGCCCCCCACCGCCACCCCGCATTTGGACGCTCTGGGCGCGGAGAGCGCAGACAGGCTCTCTCAATTGGGCCGGGTTGGAGATCTTCCGGACGGGGTGCTGGCCACCTTGGCGGATTCTGTTGTTCCGATTCAAGGATTTGTTTTTTTTCGACGAAGCGAGAGCCAAGAGCAGAGGGAGCGCTGGAGAGGGAGAGGGCGAGAGCAATGGCTGGCTGGATTAGCCGCGACACGTTCGAGTGTCTGGATCTGATCCTGCGGCGCGCAAGCTGTCACGCTCACCGTCTTGGCTGTGCTTACTTTATTTACAGTGCCAACCTAACCCCAAGCTGTCGCTGCCGTCGTGGATGTGGCTGTTGGCCCGCGCCGCCCTCATCCCAGCAGAGGCACCACCAGCGCAAGCGGCCACGGCGGCGGCAGCAGCAACGGCGGCGGCGGCGACGGCGACGGCGGCGGAGGTCGGGCCGGCATGGCAGCAGGCGGCATGGCATGAATACAAGTGGGCGACTGAGCGGTGCAGCAGACCCTCGTCATTCGGGGCATCAATACATGTCGACCCAGTCAAGGTCGGGTCAGCCAATGCTTGGTGACGCAGCCGGCCACCAGCCAGCCAGCCAGGGCTTCCATCTTGTTTCCGTCATCCCTTTTCTTCTTCCCCGCTTCTTTTTGCCAGCCGCTTCCCCCTGCGGCCGCTGCCGCCGCTGCCGCCGCTGCCGCCGCCGGCTCGCGACGGCGAAGGGGGGGGCTGTGCGTGTCTGTCGCGCCGGATAGTTGGACAGGCGCCGACCCGAGGGCAAGGCGCCGACGAAGGAGGCTCCTTCTTTGCAATTCTGGGAGCCAAGGAACAGGAGGCGCAAGGGGGACGGGGGTCTAAGGGGCGGGGGGGCCGTGGAATGTGGCCGCCTTCAGGCGCAAGGGCGCTCGGACGCCAGCGGGCGGGCGGGCGGGTGCGGGCGGCGGATGATGTCATTGCCCACTTTCAGTTCCAGCCGCGCCAGGGAAGGAATGTCACGATCCGGTAACCTCATCCTCATCCACTTTATTTTCCTGGACAAGAGGGGGCGGCAGATGCCGGCAGTTCAGGTCACGAGTGATGCTGGTTTCGTGAATGCCATGCCGACGATTCGCAACGTCGTCATCAGGCAAGCTCCATCACGCCATAGCCGGCGGGCGGCGATTTGGCGTGGGATTTGGGCAGCCGGTTCCTCGTCCCTTGATAGGAGATGGCAGATCGTAGATAGCAGATAATCAATAACAAAAAATCCGTCAGGTGCCCGGTTCCCGGCATGGAAAGCTGGCCAGCTAGCGACCACGGCCAGCCCGGCCAATCCCTTTTGTTCACTCGCAGCAGCAACGCAGCGAGCGACCGGGCCTGACTCGGCTGGCTCTCTTGGGTTCCTCGCGCCGCGCGGTCGGCGGTCGGCTCGAGGCGAGCCCTGGCTTTCTGCCCTCCCCGGATTCGGCTTGCCCATGCACCCCCTTCTCCGCAATGTCACCTTTTTGCCTCTGGCCGGCCGGGATGATCCATCCCTCGCTCGGCCAGTACCGTGATCGCAGACGGTAAGATAAAACCCAACGACGCTAACGTTCAGCCTGGGCTTGGCTGGCTGGCTGACGGGATGGAGCTGCAGCCTAATTACTGGTCGTGGTTCGAGTCCCTCGGGCTCCGCAATCGCAGGCCCCAACCCAGCCAGATCCACCGGGTGGGCAGGGGGGCGGCTGGCGGCCGTCAACCGCGACCGCGGCCGGTCCGTGGTTGTGGGCACTGTGGGGTGTAAAAAAACTGGCCGGCAGTGTCTTTTTTGGCTTGATCGGCCGAGCGCGGATTTCGCGAGCCTGGCCAACAAGACCTCTTCTTTTTCGCTCATTTCTGCGCGACCGCAGCGCCCGGCGTGCCGACGTCGCCGCGATGCCGCGAATCCGCGATTGGACCATTCGGGGGGGCGGCCTGGCCGACTGGCCGACTGGCCGGCCGGCCGGCCAGCCTAGCAGGGAAGAGGGGGGCAAGAGGCTCAAGTGGCCGACGATGATCAGGATGTGAGTAATCCAGCGCAATTTGCCATCCTCCGGAGGCCCAGCGTCGGGCTCGTTCTCCATCCTCGATGCTCAATGCGGCTGCATGCGTGCGTGCTGTTTCCTTGTCCAACCAATCCGACGACGGGATCCCCCGGCGGCTGGGGGTCGTGGCGATGGGGTGATGGGGTGGGGTGGTGCTCTCGCTCGGCCTTGCCGGCTTAATGCGGGCTGCGGGCTGGCCGACCTGATTGGATCGATTCAAGGCACTCTGGCGCGGCAAATGTCGACCGGGCGCGGCCGACCGTCGAGGTCTCGAAATGGCCAGCCCGAGTTCTAGAACCTGGCTTGGCCACCACCGAGGCCTGCCGGCCTGGCCTGGCCTGGCCATTGGCACCCGTTAACATCAGCAGCAGCAGCAGCAGCAGCAGCAGCGGTAACGCTCCATGCCCGCAAAGATCACACCCGAAGCAGAGGCAGCGACGTAACTCTTTTTTGGGAGGGTGGGGGGGTGGGGGGCTCGGCCGGCCCCGGCAGGGGTCCCCCCCGACAACAGTAGACAGGTAGTCAGCAGAAGCAGTGCCGTGCCCCCCCCCAGCCCCGACGACCAGCCGCAGCGCAGCCGACAGGGAGTGGTGGTGGTGGTGGCGAGATTGGCCCCGGCCGTGGTCGGCTTGCCGCCACAGCCGTCGCTCTGCGCTCGGAGCATCCCCATGCCATGGCCCCCCCCGTCCCCTGCCGAGACCTCGGGCAGAATAATAGGGATGGCTTCTTGGCGGCCGGGCCCCGTCTGCGATCCGCGAGACGAGGCCTCATTTCGTTTCCTGCTGGCTGCTACCCAGCCCGATCGGGAGCTTGCCGACATGCCCTCGGCCGTCACCCGCCGAGCGAGGCACGGCCTCGCTCTCAATCTGACAGTATCACTACGCGCACCTCTAATTTCAACCACGGCATGCTCCTGCTCAACAAAAAAATATCCGACCAAGCGCAGCCAGCCATTCCCTGTCGGGGCTTATCGGCGCCCCGCCCAGCCGTTTCGACCGTTCGCGGCGGCCGCGTCCAGCCGGCTCCTCCTCAATCCCAGCGGCTGATTGGCCACTTCCCGCCGGCCCATGAGACACATGGGATGGTGGTCAGGGGACCGGGCCCCGGTGGGGCGCTGGCCGGCGGCTCGCGCGGTTCGCCACCAGCCTCTGCTGCTCCGCCACCAGCCACATCCCCCATTTTCACCGGCCACCGGCCACCGACCACCGACTGGCCACCTCGCCGCCTACTCTACCGAGACCACCCCCTCCCTCGGCATGCGGCGTAGAAACAGACCACTAAACAAATGGGGCGACCCCACCAGGCCATGGCACCACTCGGCGCCCGTGCTCTGCGTTGCCCGTAGCCCCCCGGCCAGGTTGTATTCTGTATTCTTCTTCTTCCCGTCTCCACGGCTGATCCTGATCCCAATCCCAATCCCACAACCACCCGCTCTTGCCCCGCCGCCCCGCCGCCCCGCCGCCCCGCCGCGCCAGCCGCCCCGCCGCGTACCGCGGCCATCCCTGCCTGACTGGCTGGGCCGATTTCGCCAGGCAAATCTCGGCTCCACCTACCTGCTGCTGCTGCTGCTGCACCTGCTGCACCCACCTGCTGCTGCTGCTGCACCTGCTGGGCACCTGGGCCATCATCCAAAAAGTCGCCCGTTTTCTGGATAGGCCGCCGCCGCCTCACCGCCGCCCACTCAAGCGGGCTGAGGCGGACGGGCCTGCGGGCGGTCACATTCCGACCCGTTCTGATGATCCATCATTCCGTCCATCGCACACTGCTGCTGCTGCTATCGATCTTTTTATCTTTCTGCTCGCATTCTCCCCCCATCCGGGTGCGCCATCGGCCGCCATTGCTCTTTTCCGGCCTTGCCGCGGCCGCGCGACCAATTTTTGCCCATTGACGTCGCGTCCAGAGAGTGGGGGGGCAATGGGCAAGGGCGGCAGGGAGCAGGGGCAGGGGATGGTAAAAAAAGGTGGCCGCTCCGGCTTCTTGCTGCTGCTACTGCCCTTGGCTCCCCTGATAAGAATTGCTCACCTCCCTCTATAGGACGGCGGAGCCTCTTGTCCGGGCCTTGGCACGCCGCCCGACTGGCAGGCCTGGCAGGTATGCGGCCTGCCGGCCTGTCCTCGGAAACTCTCTGATCCTGGCCAAGGGATCGACAGTTACGCGTCGCGCTGCTGCGCTGCTGCTGCTGCGAAGCAGAAGCGACTGGACGGGTCGCATCGCAGCCAAGGGCCCGTGCAGGTGGTCACACTCATCCCTTGAAGTGATTCCGCCGCCGGGGCCAGGCCGGTCTTTTCGCCGTGTCCCGTTCCAGCTCAGGTCCGACGTCCCCGAGAGCAGTCAGCTTGGGGGGCTTGGCTTGGTTGGGCTCGGCCTTGCTCGCCCGCTCTCGCCCGTATCACGCTGCCTTATCTATGGGCACGGACAATGTGCTTCACACCGCAATCTCCACATTTCTCTCGCTCTGCATGCGGGATCGCGTGCAGGCCGGCGAGGGGCTTCGCGCGGCTCGGGCTGATATTGAGGCTGCATCCTCTTTAATTACCTGCAAGCGAGTCGGCTGCATGCGGGAAACCGCATCAGCCCCGTCCCGGTGCCTCCCTGCACTCCCTGCGTTTCCTGGCCGGCGTTTTCCCTGCCGGTCGGTCGGGCGGTCGGGCCAAGGTCACCTCATCGAGCTGCGGTTGATGTTGCCGGACGGACGGACAGACGGACGATGGACGCTCAGACGGACGATGGACGCTCAGACGGACGATGGACGCTCGGTCGGGCTTATCGGCTTACTGCCTGCTACCCCCACGCTCGGCCGCAATCTGGATTGAAATGATCCGCGGAGCCGGACTGCGGAAGCAGGTCATGCTCACCCACCATGCTCTGGCAACGGGGTGGATCGCGGTCTGTAAATCCCGACATTGTATGGATGGAAGGTGTATGGATTGGAAATGTATGGGTGGAGGATGCACGGATTGAGCATGTATGGACTGTGTGGACGGAGGATGGATGGATGGAAGATGGATGGATACAGCCAGGAAGGACGCGACCGGACCAGATGCGGCCGTAACCCGGCCCGGCGGCCCCCCTCGGCGGGAATGCCTCTCCTCCTCCCCGTGACCGGCGCTGCCATCTGACTCGCATCCACCCATCGGCCTGTCGACCCATTTTTTTTCTACTTCATATTCTAGTGGACACGCTTTGGAAAGCGCTATTTCATTTCTACGATATCTCCACCACGCCATGAAATGAGAACCCCAAAATTTAGGCGCCCGTTGGAGCGCCACCTATCCTGATACATTTTGCCAAAGTTTTTAGCATCTTATAACTTGTCGGTCAATAGAGGCCTATAGAGGATCGTCCTTTTTTTTTTCCCGACCTTTATTTCATTAGACTCCTACGAGGCCAAATCGTGCTTTTTAAACTCAAGATTCCTATTTCATATTGACTTGTAAGGAGGATAGGTTATTAAAATAATACGGGAGCCCGATCTATTTTACTTGCGAGCGAAAGATCTTGGGAAAAGGGTGGGAGAGAAAAGAAAATGGCGGGGACTGTCCACTTTTTTGACGTGGCGAGCCAGCCGGCCGGCTTGCGCCGTCGGCCATGGTGTCGTACCGCCCCATTCCCCATTTTTCTTTCTCCTGCGATTTTTCTGCTGCCATTCTTCTCCTGCCATTTTGTATTTTCGTGCTATTCTTTTCTGATGCCCGCGACCGCGTGATGCTCCTTTTCGGTCTCGACACCACTGCGGCAATAGTTATCTGAATGTGTCGGGAGTGCCCCTGGAGAAGGAGAGTGGCAGACTGCAGCTCTGCATGCATGCCGCTGGCCAAGCCCCGGGTGTGGATGTGGATGTGTGGATGAGTAGATGTGTGGATGTGTGGATGGATGTGGATGTGGATGTGGGGATGGATGTGGATGCGGATGCGTGGGTGGTGTGCGAGGGTCTCAGCCGTGGCGGGCAGCGAGGCATGTGGTGGCTATTCGGTCTGTGGTTTGATATCCCGACCCTCTCCTCCCGACCCTCACCTGTCCCCTCTCCCGCTCCCCTGCTAGCCGCTAGCCGCTGGCGGCTCGCGGCTCGGAAAATAGGGAGGAGGAAGGGGCGTGCGTGCGTGCATGCATGAGGGAGAGAAAATAAAAGATTACTCGGGAAAGGAGCGGTGAAGGCGCCGGGGGAGGCGCGACCGGGGGATCAGGGAGAGAGAAGGGGGGCAGTGCCGGTTGATACGACGAGCCGGTGGTCTGTCTCTTGTGCCAGCCCTGGGCACGGCTAGTTTCACCTTGGCACTAGTTGCGCGCGCGCGCGCGCGGCCATGGGTGTGTATGAGGCGAGGCACATTTAGGATGCTCGCGAAGCATCGGAGAGAGACTTGATGTTTCCGTATTCCATTTCGGCCGCACCACCGCCACCTCGGTCTCGTGTCCGACCGCCGCCGCCATCGCGATCGCATGCATGACGAACGGGAGGACGGACGATGGAGGACAGAGCACAGAGGGCCGAGGGCGGAGGGGGACGGAGCAGACGGCTTTTTGCTTTTCATCAGCATCACCCACCGCCACACCACCCATACCCGCACCACCCATACCCGCACCACATATACCCGCACCACACCACATATACCCAGGGAGGGGGTTGTTTGTCCACGCCCCGCTGCCTATCCGCACTGTCGCACAACTGTCCAAGTCGATCGGGGATCCCCACCAGAGGTCGGCTGGATGGCGGGATGGGATGGCCAGTGCGGAATCGGCAGCAGCGCGCAGCGGGGCCATACAGGGTTCCCCCCCGGCTCCACCTGGCCGAATTGTCCAATTGGCCTAGACATCCGTCTGGTGTGTGGTGCGTGCGACAGACAGGCCTACCTGACACACGATGGCGCGGGGGGCACGCGGCGGGGTAGCTCATCTTCCCTGGCCTTTTGTAATTACAATTTTTTTTTTTGCTAGATGGATGGATGGGACGGCCGGCAGGGCACAGGGCACTGGACGGCAGGAGCGCGGCCGCGCCGGCAGCCAGCCACAGGGAGCAGGGAAGAGAGCTTGGCCCCCCGTCCCCCATGCGGTGACATCATCAACCTGGCTCCTTGCTTCTTGCCGTTGCTATCAGGCCGGGAACTGGCTGGGGTACACATCCGGGGCGGTCGAATGAAGGGTGCGGGGCGCGCCGGTCTGCCGTCATGGCCTCCATCCCGAAAACGAACAAGATTCAACAGGCCGTCATTGGGGAATTTCTCTGGATTTCGACCTGAATGACGACATCCAGCCGCGACTCCTAGCTGTCGCGCCACGACCGCACCCCCACACATGGCACACACACGTACACACAACAGGCACGCCCACACGCGCGCACGCAGAAATCATCTTTCCACCAGGGGCATGGGAGCATATGTGATAATACACACACGGCAGCAGCACGCTCGAAGATCCCCCTGGATCTCCAGGCACAAGTGGCCTGCCATCCCGTTTTTTTTTCTTTTTTTTTCTTTTTTTTTTTTAACAGCCATCATCTTTTTGCCCCTAGGCCGCAAGATCGGCCGTGCTGGCGCTGCCGCCGCCGCTACATCCCCCACCGTGCCCTGTTGTCCGCTGTCGAGGTCCTTCCGTCGGCTTCATGATTTTTTTCTCAATGTTTTTTTCTCTCTACCCAATGCGGCGGCAGCACATTCGCTTTCCCTGATTGACCCGAGGAATGAGGAAGGAAACAGAAGGCAAAAGAAGGAAGCCTGCAGGCGGCCGGACAGGCCTGGCGCAGCGGATCCCGACCCTTGGCCATTCCGCGACGACACTGCATCAATTCCCCCCAGTCCCCCCAATCAATCCCCCTGCAGGCGGAGAAGCCTTCTGGCACTCTCGATCGAGCCAGGCTGCTTGCAGCCTAGCGCGCTGCTCCATGACGTCGCGGCGCCGGGCCCGAGGCAGCTGCGGAGCAGTAAGGAAGCTCACCTGACGGCCGATTCCATGGTTTCTGTTTCCATCGTTGATCATACTTGTACGGACCCGCGACAAGTCATCCTCATCATGGTCTGGCCATTATGCTTTCCGCGGCGGAGGGCGGGGGCACACTGGCAGTCTGGAAATCCCCGCCAGGTTCCGAGGCCCGCCATGACAACAACAGAAAAAGAAAAAAGAAAAAAGAAAAAAGAAGAAAAAGCAGAAATGGCCGGCCATGATCCCGGCCCGGCCACCTCCGCGTGACTGGCGTTTTCCCTGTTCCTTGGAAACTCCGGCTCGGCCTGGACACAGACAGACGTGGCGCGAATCATCGATTCCCCCGGCGACCCCCCAGTGGCCCCGGGAGTGTCATCACGGTGCGGCCATACTGCCGCAATATGGCGACCTGACCATCCCCGACGGCCGCTGCCGCTTACCGGGGAATCTCCGCTCGGCTGTTGATCCGGCCACCTTTCCGAGCAGGACCAGCAAGCTAGCCGGTGACCGGTGAGCCGAGGTCATCGGCCAAGACATGCGAGGCCCGACTCGACTCGACCCACCCGGCTCGACTCGGCCTTGCGCCCTGCGCCTTAGTCATTTGGCATTGATCGGCGCCGCCGCGGCGCGCGCAGCAGCCCGCAGACTGATGCGCCTCCCAGAGGAATGCCTCGCCTGACCTCACCTCGCCGCCTGCCACACCTCGGCTTGCTCTTGTTCCCCAGGATCTGCGGCGGCGGAATCTCGGTACGAGAAGGAGAGAGGGTGAACGAGGCACGCCTGCGCCGCATTTGCCGCTATTTACCCCGACTTCTACTCCAACTGCCAACCTCACGCGCGCGCGCGCCCGGCCGCGGCCCGGCGCGGGCGCCTGTCTCACGATCGTGGGTCTGCCTCCTCGGCTCATGGGGGCCGGGTTGGTGAGCGAGGGCGAGTACGCCGGCTCGAAAAAGGTACCTAGCCACCTGGCCACCTAGCGTGAACGAAGGGGGAGGCGCCCCCCCCTGCCGGCGGTGCCAGCGTCAGACACGCCCACCATCACACAGTGTCGGCGCCTGAGCCGGAAACATTGTTTCGGCCTCTGCCTCGTGACCTCGGCCGAGGGTCGCCCTCGTCCAAAAAAGCGGCTCCAAAAATAATCACCGCCGGCCTCCGTGCTCGGCCCCCCTTTTTGTTCCTGTTTTGGGCCAATGCCACGTTATGCGCCAGGGCGGTATGTGGCCGATCCGGACCACTGACGATGGTGCCGCCCACCTGTCCGTCCTTCGTCCTTTTTGCATCACAGGGGGGCCTTTTTCTTGACCGTCACGCGACCGTGGCGTGTCTCCGGGCTGGGGGCTGGAGGCACGGGGCGGGCAAGGAAAAAAAAGATCAGGGATCCTATGGCCCTGCCATCGCCCTGCCGAGCGCGTGGGATCGTGTTACCGTTCAGTTGCAGCAGCCCAGAGAGCGAGGGAGGCGGAAGCGAGGAGGCACGCGTGAGATGCTGCTGCTGCTGCTGTGCCGGGGGAGGTTGGCGCGCGCCGCGGTCTCGTGTCGCCCCGTCGAGGTCTGGGGTTTTCAGATTTTTTCAGTATTTTCTCCGTCTCCGTGTCCCACATCACACATGCTGACGGTCGTACGGCAGAGCAAGACACCACGAGCCAACATGGTGGTCAAGGTGGGGGTCGTGGTGGAGGTGGTGGAGGTGGAGTCGGCGGCACCTGAAATGTCACGTGCGGAGCTGAGCTCTGGCTGGACCGGAGCCCCGCACCGAAGCCCTCCGTGTGCACCCACACGTGAGAATTTTCCTGCCCTGGGCCCTTTTTCCAACCCCATACATACATCCCATGTCCACTCGCCGCTCCGTCCGTCTGCTTGGGCACCGCCGGCAGTCGTCGGTCCCATGTCTCGTCCTGCACCCGCGCCCAGACCGCCGGCCTAACTGACCCCCCCGCTCATCATCACCCTCATCCCGGCTCTGCCTCCGTCTGGCCAGGCGAAGGCCGGTTGAGGGTTGGCGGGGCGATTGCGCCCTGTCGGGCCTCCCCCTGCACCACCACCGCCACCCCGCCGCCGCCGCCGCCGCCGCCGGCTACATTCCTCGCCCATGACCGACTGTGTCGACACGGCCGCCCAATGATGGCGAGACACGAGTGAGGGAGGGGTTGACGGCCGCGATCCGCAAGTGAGGAGACGGCCGGCGGTCCTGATGCCCGATTGGCGTGTCCCTGCGAGCGGGAGAGGCAGAGAAGCCCGCCAGCCAGCCAGCCCGGCGTTGGCCACTTCTCCTCTTTCTCGTATGCGTGCGTGGCCGCCTCCGGGTCCCGACCTAAGCAAGAGCTAGCTACCTAGCTACCCTAGCTAGCTGCTACACGTCGGGCGAGGGGACTTGATCGCCGCCCGCGCGCGTGCGCGCGTGCGGGCGCGGGCGGGAGGTAGTCAGACGAGGCGCCGACCGACTTTGCCATATCATTTGCTGCCATTGCCGTCAGGGGGCGATGCGGCCCATCTCTCTAGCAAGATCGCGCCCGGCCGGCCGCACCAGGGCAAAATGCAACCCCTTCCAGAGATGGGGTTGGGATTTTTTTGTATCTCTGTATTTCGTACGGTTGTATTTCTGGTGTTTTCGCCGTTCCCGTCTTCTATTTGTCTCGCTCTCGCCTCTCGCCCCCTCCATTCATGCACATGTGAGCTGGCAAGGCCAGCTCCCCCGGCCGGACCGCTCGAGCGTTAGGTTGATGCCCAATTCCGGGGCGTGTTGGGCGCCGCTGCTGGCCGGTCGAGGGGGCAGGAGGGGGCAGGGCCCGGCCGTGCATGATGCTGGCTAGCGGAGCCGGAAGGCGAGGGAGGAGGAGGCGCGAGCGCGAGCGTGAGCGCGAGCACGACGAGCCCGGGCCGGACTGGTGAAGGGGTGCTGGACGCAAGAGATCCTCCTATTGTACTGATCATATCGCCCCATCGCCACACAATGAACAAGACCGAGGCCGAGGCGACGCGACAGGGAGGAGCCTGTGTGTGCGTGTGCTCGATCCCCGCCGCTCGACCGGCGAAGCGGCGCCGTGCTGGGACTTGCCGGCTTAGCAATCGGTTACATGTTCGTATTCGGGTTCGTCCTGACTCCCGACTCGAGCTGGCTGCCCAAGCCATGCGTGCGTACATGCGTGAGGACGTGCGTGCGCAGCGCGGGGCACACATGTCGACCTCGGCGCGCAGACAAGTAAACATGCAGCCCTCGGGAAATTCGAGCGAGCGGCCCCCGGCCGATCCGGACAGTTACTCGCCAACTGTCACCAAGGAGGAAAAAAAAGACCTCAGTCGGCCAGCCGGCCAGTCAGTCAGTCAGTCAGCCACCGGGTCGAGGTTGGAGGGCCGTGGTGCATGTCTTGCTTGGTATTGCCATCCCTGGTCACAGATCAGACGAGGTCCCTGCGAGCCCCTCACTCATGCCGCCATACCGCCCGCCAACCAGTCCACTCCTTGTCGAACAACCAGTCAGCTAGCCAACCAGCCCACCAGCCAATGGCAGCCAGGCTCGGGCCGCATAGCATCGGCATTGGTCGGGTGCTAGAGTGCAGGCGCCGGCAGGCGGGACGGACGGACGGATGGCCAGGTCTGCGCCGCCGCTGCTTCGGCGGCGGCCCCCGCTTGTAGTGATCCAGCCTGCTCCTTTCCGGACCCGAGCAAGGACCGTGTGCTCATGGGCCCGCCCCGGGCCAGAGTCGTGCTCTGCGGCTTCTGGCCCGCGGCCCCCAGTGCCATGCGGGCTCTGATTCTGGCCAAGACTGGCCCGTCCCGTCCTCGAGCAACATACCCGCCTGCCCTCGGCTCGAGCATCCAACCGCCAGCACCAACGTTGCACCGCGGCCTCTCGGTGCCCCTTCTCAGACAGCGGAGCGAACTGGCGATTCATCCGTGCATTCTAGGCAGGCCCGTCTGGCCCCGTCTGGCCCCGGCCACGGACATGTATGATCCACTCCACCTGGGCCCGCCTGCTCCGTCCTCGAGCGTCATTGACTGGGACCCGCCTACCCTCGGCCCGAGCATTCCTTTATTCGTACACTGGGCCCATCTGGGCCCGCCTTGCCCCGGGCCCGGCCCCGAACATGCTCGATTCGCTGTATCCAGTTCTGTGCATCAGCAAACTGATCCTGGGCCCGCCTGCTCCGTCCCCGAGCATCGGCACTCCTCCTTCGTTCTGGGCCAGCCCGCCCCCCCCG
>JAOYNC020008547.1:0-17367 GCA_025802115.2 Bertia moriformis
CGCTGTCGAGATAGCCTGTGCGCGGAACTCGGCTGCGCAGCATATGGCGCAGATGCAGATGCAGAAGAATCTTGACTAGCGTAACACACAAGGCTACGACGACGTCGGCCCAGTCGCCACAAGCTGGTCCTCCCGCTGTCTACCCCATCCCACGCACCCAGTCGGGCCAGTGGAAGAGCGCCCCTTTATCCCGAAAGTGTCTAGGGCTGGCGAGGTTGAGCCCTCGCCGTCTCGGCCCGGAGGAGACCGCGAAGGCGGCTGCCCGCGCCGGAGATTCAGACGATAGGGCTGACCGAATGTCTGGCAGTCTGGCAGTCTGGCTGGCAGCCAAGCAGGCGCCCGTCGGGGTTTAATTCTGCTGCTGCTGCTGCTGCTGCCGCCGCCGCATTTGGCCCGCTCATGCGTCTGCAGGGAGGAGAAAAGCACTGCACCTGCTCCCCATGCTGGGCGCCGCGTCCCGTCCCGCCCTCGACCGCTCCCTGCCATGCACCCCGCCAGCCATCAGCTCATGTGCGCCCCGCCGAGCGGCCCACGCGCCGAGGTCACCATTGACGCAAGCCTGTCTGAGTCCTCCTCGCCTCGGCCAGGCGGTGGTCCGCCGGCCGGCCCCGGCCCTGGGGGACGAGATCGACCGCCGTGGCTGGCCCGGCCTGCCCCGAGACACTCCCCCTGCATCACGGCCTTGACAGGTTCTCCCGATCGGCCGATACAAGTCTCAGCCGGTCGCACAGGTGCGCCGCCGCCGCCGCCGCCGCCGCCGCCTGATGAATGTGTTTGAGCTCTTCTCTTCTCTTCCAACTCCCACCTCCACAACGCGGTGGAGAAATCATTGCGGGCCACGACAGTGGCCGAAGCGAGGAGCGAGGGGGGACAGCATGTGGCCTGAGCGGGGAAGCGGTCGAGTGTCGAGGCCTGGCGCCGTGGGGCTGGAGGACAATGTGTCCCCGAGTAGGCCGAGGGCGCGCTCCTGCGAATCGCTTGCCGAGCGAGGTCCTTGTGTCACAGACGGGGGGGGACGGTGCGAGGGCGCGAGGGCGCGAGTGGGTAGGCGCATGCGGGGAGGGGGGCAACAGATGGGAGACCATTCTCGCCCTCCTTCCCCGCCCCCCCGCACGCGGACATGGCCTTATCGTATCGTGCCTCATCGGGGACCCGTGTGCGGCCGGGTAGGTGCCTGAATCGGACAGAAGACAGACCTGGTACACAGAAAAGTAGGAAAGAATAAAATGTCCGGGGTCAGATGGCGAGCATCCCCGTGAGCTCGTGATCCGGCTGCCCCCCTGTCCTGCAGCAGCAGCTACTGCTGCTCCTGCTGCCGCCTCCTGGGACGCGATCGGGCGCCGTGGCTAGAAAACCGCACAGGGCCTGCTCGCTGCCGTCTAAAGTTACTCCAGATCAAAATCCCACCAATCGCCCCACTTGATTCTCCGAAACCGGGGACACGCACAAGGCCCATGTGGCTGCTGCCCGCCTCCTGCACTATGACGACAACATACCCCCCCCAACCCGTCCGATTCTATGAAACCCGGGTAACAGATGGCGACCTGCCTCCTATGCGCCTGCCTATCCGGCACCCACCCGGTCTCTCATCTCTTCTTCGCTACTGTAGGCAGCCCGATCATTGGTCATAATCTCTTATCCCCCCTCCGTCCATTGCGTGATGGGATACAGCCCCCCTCGTCCCGTGGCGAGATAACCAGCTCGCGGAAGCTGGATACAGGCAGTGATGGCAGATATACGGATCGCACTGGCGCCCATAGGCCAGGCGCACGAAACGCACAAATGTGCCCAAAATGAGGCCAGGGAATGGTACGTACAGCACGGCCACGTGTACCCAACAGGCAGACCCGGACAACGAGGCCAGGCGCCCGGCCAGAAGGGGCGGATGATAAGACCCAACTATCTCTTCTTTCCTCGGTCCACCGCGCTCCCCTCCTCCTCGGACTATAAACCAGCGACCACCAGCCAATCCATCAGTAAACTAACTGGCCCGCTCATCAGCCAGCCCTAAGCGCATCGGTCGACCCGCCAGCCCGTCAGAAAGCCGGCCAGCCAATCGGCCAACCGACAGTCTATCACACTCTACACTCACACACCTATACCCACACCCCCACACCCCACACGTACCTTGACACCACACACCTCCACCCACAAAAGTAGACCAACACACATACACCCACCCACCATCTATCAGCCAACCAGCTACTCACAATGTGTTTCCCCCCTTTCTCAAAAAAGCGCTCTCCCGAGGCGGCGCCAACAAATGAGGCCATCGAGAGGCTGAAGGCCGAGTACAGTCAAAAGCAGCAGGAGGCGAACCGGCGAGGCGACGCTACGATGAGGGCCGTGTCGAGCGACAGCGGCCGCTCCCGCCGCAGGCCCCCCCTCCACTCCATGTTTCACGGACCAGCCAGACTGAGCTGGACCTCGGAGGCCATGAGACTCGAAGAGCTAAACGAGGAGGCCGGCCATCAGAGGGAGCTGGACGAGGCCGAGAACATGGGGGTGGCGATGGGCTGGGACCCCAAGCCTGGCCACCACCCCCTGCAGCCCACCATCCCGCTCAATCCCATAAGCTGGCGTGCCCAGTCCCACAAGCCCCATCAGATATACCCCGTGCTCCGCACCGCGTTCTGGAAGGCGTTTCGGCACGAAACGGCGAGAAACTGCCACAAGGCCAGGTGGGAGCTCCGAGCGCTTCTCGTCACCGACCTGCGGCGGGCCGCTGAGCCAATCGACTGGAACGGCGGAGAGATCCAAGCCCTGGCCAAGATCTGTGAGACGACGTTCTTCGCAGGCATCCTGCAAGGCGTCGTCGACTTCGAGGCAGTCCCTGGCCTGCGCCGGGCCGCCGGCACGGCCACCAGGGCCGAATGGATCTTGAACGAGCAGCAGCGGCGGCAACTGCACCCCAAGTACTATCGCCACAAGGCCTCGATCCGGATCCAGTTCGACCCCGAGTTCGACCCGGTCTTGGACCGCATGTGGATCTCAACCAGCCGGATCGGGCAGCGGTCCCGAGCCATCTGCCTGCTGTGAAAGGAGCTGCTCGCGGCCGCGGAGATGTTCTTCGCGTGCCGGTGCGCCGAGTGCAGTCTCTGTCCGGAGAAAAAGAGGCGGTGGGACTGGGGCACGGCCTGCAAGGCGCTGGGGCTGCTCGTCCGCACCCACTGCCGGGGGGCGCTGGTGTATAACGACGACGAGATGCCGCAGTGGCGGTTCGGCATCGTCTTCAAAAACGACATTCTCGGAGTGGGGCCGGACCTGCCGGACGATCTGCGGTTCCGGGTCGACAGGTACAACTGCCGGGCAGGGATCCCCACCCACCACAAAGAGAGGATGTTCGGCGACGAGGATCGGGTTCGCGGAAGGTTCTTGGACGTCATGACGTTTGATGCCGAGATGGCGATCCATTTCCAGACCAAGGTGCCTCATACGACTCGGATACGGATGGTACAATAAGGTCGGAGGTGGCTGGTTGGTCGAGTGATGGTGGAATGCTGGCTACGGTTTACCTACTTTTTAGTCTTTGCTACTATACTTGCTCTGGTTCTCATTACCTGCGTGTGTCAGGAAAAGAGAGTGCTTGACAGCTGAGCTGGCCACGGTGCGACCGGGGCCTGGATCCACAATCGGCACGTTGCCCAGACCAGGTGAAATTGGCAAGCCGGCTGCGGCAGAACAGGCCCCCAGCGCGGCAGTGTGGCAGCGCGGAGGCTCGCGCTGGGCTCTGATATCAGTATGCGTGTCCCCCAGGCTGCGTGTGTGTGCCGTGCCCCTCGTCCCAACGAGACGAGCCTCGGTATGGCCCAGACGGCAAGGGATGGCCGAGGCCAACCCAGCGTGCCGGGAGCGCTGCCCGGCCAGCCCTGAGCCCAGCCCTTGGCTGCCGCGCCCTGCCGCGGCCAGCCCCTTGGCCCGATATTGCGGGTTGATCTTCGCTCCCTCGGCTGTGTGTACGCTGACCCCTCCCCAAGAAGCGGAACGGGACAGGCATGCCGGCTTCTTTTTTTTTTCATCTTTTTCTTCCCATCTTGCGTGTGGCCGGCAGGAGCACACACTCGCGCATACTGAAGAAGCACGGCAGGTCCCTCCCCACCAGCGCATCCCAATCCCGGTGCGCGTGCGCAACCACGAGCGCGTGGCCATGCAGGAACCGCGTGGGGAAGGGGGGGAAGATCCCAAAAAAACTGCTGATGAAAACCGAGCCAGACAGCTGTCAACCCGACCCAGAGAGCGTCTCGCCTTGCGAGACCACGTCGTTCTTCTTACTGCCACCTCGGGTCGGGGAAAAGGACAGGCTCCGGCGGGCGGTGGGCCGAGCACGGAATGGCCTCAAGGTCATGATTCATTGCCCGCAGCACCGACTATAGCGCACATTCTGGGGTGTTAAAAATAGTGAGGGCGAGCGAGGGGCAAGAGGCGAGAGACTGAAGCCCCCGGGAGGGTACCGCCGCCGGTGTCATTCGACCGGTGGGAAACGAAACACGGCCAAGGCCGGGGCGAAACGAACCCAACATGCAGGTGGGCGCGCGCGGGTCCCGACTACTGTGGTAGAAGGCATGTCTGTCTCTTGTGGCCGTTGACAAAAAACCGCCAAGAAACACCGGGGCCGACTCTGACCGGGGGGGCTGCCATGCGGCCCCTTGCTTGCTATTTCCTTCGAGAATGGCTCGAGAGCTGGCGAGCACGCTGGGACTGGGTCTGCAAGGCCCGCCGGTCCGCCAGCAGCAGCCGAAGCTCGCGTCCATCGTTCGCGTCCGCAGGGTGCTGCCACCCAATCGAACGCCAGATCTGGATCCCGGAGCCCGACCGAGAAGCCGGCTTCAGGCCGTGCCGCTGCGGCGGGGCTTATCTCTGCCTGCCGGGCCTGCCGGCCCGTCTGCGCAGGCCACGATGGAGCCCCGCGAGGGAAACCTGCTGAGACGTGGTGGGGAGCGGCCGAGCGGGAATTGCGAATTACGGAATGACGGGTGGTGGCCGTAAGCAGGATTCGACACCCCCCCGTCTGATACTCGGGGTTGGGTCTGGTTTTGTTTACAGCCAGCCAGCTAGTCGCGGCCGGGAGTAAAAGACAGATCAACAAACAGCAGAACCACGTCACCGTGCCACCATGTCATCGACGGTGGGGTGGCCGCCGCCCCATCGCATGAACCGAGAGAGGCAGAGGGCTCCGACCACCGCCCACGACCACCGCCTGCCACCACCACCTGCCACCACCACCACCGCCTACCGGTGAAGAACGGCCGCACGCTCGCGCGCTGCTGGCGAGTGGGGGGAGGGGGCTCACCGTCTCAGGGCCAACCAGACCGTCTGGTTAAGGTGCTGCAGCAATCGCGCCATGTTCCATCTTCGTGGCGGGGGGCGGGGGCGGTCAGCCACTTCAAGAAAGAGAGGCGGGGTGGCTCGAGGATGGCCGCCGCCGCGCTCTGTTGATTTTCTCGACGGCACAGCTTGCCGGGTAGGCTCCCTCCCTCCCTCGGTCCCTGGCTACTCCTTTTTTTCCTCCCTCCTGTTACAAGTTGTTGTCCATCTTGCTATTGCAGGGAAACGGCAGGGAGAGGATGGAGCCAGGCAAGCAAACGCCTGCCAGCGGGATGGATTGTGATTGGTCAATAGCGGGAGAGACCGGGACCGCGGCCAAACGGCACTCCGCGTGGTGGAGGGCGCAGGGATCGCGGCTTCCAGAACCAGCCTAGCTCGCTGTCCGGCCGTCTGTTAGGCCGGGTTGGATTTTATGCTCAGGGTCGGAGGGGCCGGCGGATTTTGTGGCGCCCGCTTGCCAGCCAGCCAGTCAGCCAGCCAGCTCGGGGCCGGAAGGGATGGCAATGGCGCCGACTGGAAGGGTCTGCCTGCCCGCCTGCCCGCTGCCCGCCCGCCTGCATCGCAGCGCATGGCATCGCGCCCCCGGGAGAGCAGCAAGCAAGGCGCGCGCGCCCATTCCCCTTTGGTATCTTGCTGCATCGCTCTCCCCTCTTTCTGCTGCGGCGCCGCCACGAATCGTGACGTGGGCGTCCTGCCCTGGTGCGTGGCCGCCTGGATGTGGAAGGGAGGGAAAATCGTGGCCAAGGCGGGGGCACAGCGGCTTCGTCTTCTCACCGTACGTTGCTGTGTGCCCGCTGGGTTGGCGCTGTTGGTCAGCGGCGACTCGACCTGGCAATGGCAGCCACTCGAGCTGGCTGGCTGGCCGGGCTGGGCCGGGCTGGGTGGATGGCCGTCATGCTCCGGGCCCAAAATGTCAATCCCACTGGCGAGCAGCAGCGCAGCCTGATTCGCCCATCACGCGCCCTGGGGCCTGGGGGGCGGCGGATCATGGGGGTGGCGGTCGAGGCGGTCGTGACTGCGATGGCGGCTGCCGCCTCCCTCGACGACGACGACGACGACGACGACGACGACGGGCCGGGCAGTGCGGTCTCGCCGGGGAACGAGCGAGCGAGTGAGCGAGCCCGCCAGTCAGCCAGCCAGTCATGACGGCCATGGCTGGCCGTCATGACTGGCCGAGGGATCCGATTCGCGAGGGCGCAGCCGGGCCGATGACGCTCCCAAAAGCCGAATGGCCAGGAGGATCCAGTCCGGGCCCGTGGCCGCCGCCCGGTCCGTCCCTTTGTTCACTTCCTGGGCCACCATCACGGGCTCAGCTATCACGTCGTGGCCATCATCTATCTCTACCCGGCGCTTCGCATCATGAGATGGATAGGCG
The DNA here is from genome assembly GCA_025802115.2 of Bertia moriformis. Taxonomy (NCBI): domain Eukaryota; kingdom Fungi; phylum Ascomycota; class Sordariomycetes; order Coronophorales; family Bertiaceae; genus Bertia; species Bertia moriformis. The sequence goes on from JAOYNC020008547.1 coordinate 6,701, forward strand.
GCCGGAATAGCCAGACGGACGGACATTCCACAGCGGGCTAGCGTCCTTTTGGTGCCGTCGGTCCAGACTGTTTGGTGCGGCTGCTCTTCCCCCCCTTCGCCCTCGGCCTTTATCCGAATCGGCGGCGCACTGGCGACGGCAGGGAAACCCCAAACGCAGTCGGTTCTCGAGGACAAGCTTGCTCAAGAGGATCAAGAACGGGTGCGGAGGAAGCGGACCAGAGGGGAGAAAAGCTAAAAATGGAGAAGAAATGGGAAAAAATCGAAAAAGGAAGCGTGGACGGCCACCGACGTGATTGCGCAGGACAGGACAACTTGGAGATTGGCTGCCCATCCTGCTCTGCTCCCCCACCAAGTAACTGTGGCCGGCGCCGGCGCTGCGCGCTACGCTAGCCAACGGGCCTGAGCCCGCAAGCCGCTACCCTCTCTTCTGTTTGTGGCCATTTTTGCTGCCAGCCCCCAACCTGGCTGGCCAGCAGTTCCCAGACACGCCAGAGTGGACCATCCATCCATCCGTCCATTCTCGTTTGCGACGTCTCCTCGGCTCTGCGGGGATGCGACTGCAAAGTCGAGCAACAAGCCGCGCGGAAGAAGGGAAGATGCCGGGCCGAGGGCCCAGCCGAAACGACGGGCGGGCGTGAATGATTCCGTAGTGACACTCTCGTCAGTAGTGATGGCGGCGCTGTCGTGCCCTTCTTTTTTGCCCCTTCTGGCGGCGCCTCTCGCCGCAGGATGGCGCCGAAACACGGCAGAGCGCCAGGCCGGCCCAAACCACACTCGTCAAAAACAGCGGCCAGGAGAGCGAACAGCGGCCAGACAGACCAGTGGCGGGGCGGCGACTCGCCAGATAGACGGAGCCGCCGGCTGAGGGCTGATTTCCTTGCTGCCCATTTTTGCCTCCTTCACCTTGAGTTATTTACATCCTGGCCAGCCAGCCACTCACGCCCCAGCTGTCTGGTGCCAGCCTCCCATTAACAGGCCCAGCTGCATCACGGCCCGAGTTGCATCGAGGCTTCTCCGGCCACTCAACCTCGACGAGTTGCCCCTTTTCTGTTTCCTTTGATCAGTCCCTCGGCTGGTGGTGCTGGTCGGGACGACAACAGCCCCCTTACTCGGAGATCCCGCCCTCTGGTCATTTGAATCAGCCTGCGCCGCTGGAGCCCGAAGCCAGGGCCCACATCCACCCCCCCACCTGCTCGGCCTGCTCCGGCAGGGTTTACCTCACCACTCTCTCCGGGCCCGCCAGCCGGCTGTGTCTCCAATCCGGCCTTGTCTCGTTTCTCCCTGTCTGCCCGACTCGACGGCGACCTGGCCTGACCGACCATCAGTGCCATCCGTCCGTCCGTCCATCCATCCGGCCATCCGGCCATCCTTTCTTGCTCCCCCATCCTCCCCAATCCGTCGTCATCTTCACAGGCCGGCGAGGCGGCCAGCCGCTGCGGAAGACGAAAAAAAAAACTCAACTTGCGCGCGCGCGCGCGCGCGCGGCCGTGGATACGAACGCGCGAACTCGCCCTCCACTTTCCACCTCTCTTTCTTTCGCCCCCCCCTTCGACCCCCTCTCGGCGGGTCCAATGCCTGATTGACCCTTGACCATCCATCACCGGCCTCAACACCGCTCTTCTCGAAGAAACCACTTCTGCCCCTCCACTTCCTTCTCAGACCCCCGACACCGACCCTTCTGACCGACCGTTTCTCCGGGACCCTACCTCACGCGCCCGCATACCCACGCGCACCCACGACCCACTCGCCTGCCGCCCTTCCCACTGCTACCCAGCCATTAGCCAGAGATCCGATCCGGCTACCACTAGGAAGCTAGGGCCCGGACGGACGGGCGGACGGGGGGGGTGGGGTGGGGGGCGTGTTCTCAGTGGTGGGAGAAGCAGTGCCATCAACCAGGAAAAGAAAAAACCAGCCGTGCTGCTGGTGTCGGCTGCTGTCGGACACGTGGACGAGTGTGGCCATAACTGCCTCTGACCTTGTCGTCCGGCTCTTCTTTGCCTGTGCCCGAATCGGCGCCGCCCACGCCTTGGCCGCTATCTCGACCCGGGAAAAGGGATGATGAGGTAGTCCCCCCCACGCCCTCCCCCCAGTCCCTGTGGTTGGGGTTGGGATCACCTTTTTGCTTTGGTGTATTACATCGGTTTGGTCGGTTCAGGCTGCTGCTGCTGGGATGGAGAGCCGATAGACCCCCCCCCTTCCGTCTGGCACACACCCACCACCCGCCGCCAAATACTTGGCTCTGCCCCACCCTTTTTTTTCTCTGCCCTCTCGCCCGTCGCCACCCCACACCACACCCGCTGTCACCCACGCTGCAGCATCCACCGGCAAGTGCGACCGGTCGCTTCCCAGCTTCTCTGCCCAGCCCAGCCGGGTCTTGTTATTATTACTACCCCACCACCCGCGCATCGGCCACCCACACCACCACCACCATTACCACCCCATCTCCCAGTTTGCAGATTATCGTCACCTCCCTCCAGCCGTCTGTTTTTCTGCCGTCCCTTTTTACGCCGTCTTAACTCTCCCTCTCTCGTCGGTCTCTCTCCATCCCATCCCATCCCCATCCCCCCAACTCGACTCCCATCTCCAATACACCCACACAGCCAGTCCAGCACAATGTCACCGAGATTGAAGCCCCTCCTCCTTCCTCAGCTCGTCGAGAAGAGGATATTAGAGGAGCAGATGATGGCAAGCAGTCTTGCCGCCCTCAACTCGGCCGACGCCGATGACGGCACCGTCCTCGGCTCGGTCTATTGCGCCACCGACTCCTCATCCTCAGATGTGGCCACCCCCCTCACGCCAACATTCTCGCCCCGCGGCCATGCTCGCTTCGGCAGCTCCTGCTCGTCTCTCGACCTCGCGTCCGTCCCGTCATCAGAGGGGCCTGCCTCCCCCCCGGCCGCACCCAAGTCGGCAAAGCGATCATTGCCCGACGTCGAGGAAGAGCCTCTCGAGCGCGATGACGAGGACACGCTGCTGCCCGACGAGCTCTACTGCCTCTGTGAGTCCCCCCTCATGGCGGCGCATGCCATCACCATGTCTGGCCACCAGCTAACCTGGCATGTGATCCGGCCAGGCGACGAGGCTTGCATACACCGCGACGAGATGGTTGATTTCGCCATCGGCTATGATCTCGGCTTCATGAGCGAGGGCGACTATGCCTCGAGCGACCGGTTTTCGATCAAACGGCGCGGCCACGACTCCTCCTTCTCCGGGATCGCGTCCCGACTCGGTTCTCGATTCCCCAACTTTACCAAGTGGCGGTCGTCGTCACGGCGGGCCACCCTCACTGCCTCGCCCACGTGCGAGCTCACGTTTGAGCACGCGTACCCAGCCTCCCGTGCGGCCGGCTCGAGCCGGTCGTCTTCTCTCTCGGCCCCGTCCCAGGCCATCTTTGATCGGCCCGGCGAGCCCCTGCCCACCACGCCGGAGCTGTCCTTCTGGGAGAGCACCGAGAGCGTCGGGGTCCCGACCGCGATCGACATTGAGGCGGCCAACAGCGTGCGGCAGAGCATCGAGCGCGACCGGGCGCTGGCCACCACGCCCCTTCTACCCCCCCTCATGACCGGCGCCACGGAGGGGTCGGCGTTCTCGTCGCCGCCGCCGCTTCCGCCACTATACTCGGCCCCTCTTGACGCGAGGGTGCATGCGCATGCGCACGCACCGCCGCTCAGCGCCCGGCCCTCGGTCTCGTCATTCCATCCCTCTCTTTGCTCCCCCTGCACCCCGGTCACGCCCGAGCTGCCGAGTGCCATGCCGGCCCTTCTCCTCGAGGGCGACGCATGGTCAGACCGGCTCGGCCATGCCAACTTCACCATCTCTCCGCAGCCGTACGAGCCTGACTTTGCCGATCTCGACGCCCTCCGCAAGCTCCGCGCCGACTGGAACCAGGCCTACATCAACTACACCAAGCACGTGGTCAGGACACGGGAGAACTACGGCCAGACCAGCAATATCTACGCCCTCACCGAGGCCAAGTGGGCCGAGACCCAGCGCAGCTGGAAGGCGTCGCACGACTCCACCATGGAGCGGATCCTGGCCGGCAGCAGCATGGCGGCCCCGCATCAGGCATCCAAGTCGGCGAGCGGCTCGCGGAGCCGGAGCCGCGGCCGCGGCAGAAGCGGCCGGCCGAGGGCCAACAGCACCAGCGGCGGTGGTGACACGACGGCCGGCCGGCCCAGCATGGACGAGCTGATGTCGGCCATGGAGTGGCGCCGGGTCGAGGACGACATGCCGACGGCAATCTGCCGCATGCTCGAGGCCGACAAGTTCCCGGCACGCGGCGATGAGGATATTGTTGGGCCCATGGAACGCGACGCCGTCATGGTGCGGGCCAACAGCGAGGAGCGGAAGCGGTCCCGGTTCTGGCGGAGCATCGTGGACAAGGTCCGAAAATGAGCGGCGTGGCGCTGAAAAGGGGCGGGGGGGGTTACGACGTTATAATGACGACGGCACGACGTGGTGGTCTGCGATGTAATTTCTAATCCCGTCTTTTTTTCTTTCGGTTTTTTTCCCCCGTCATTTGGGCCTCGAGCCCTCGTTATCAGAGATACCCGAGGACGTTCCTTGTTTCCGTACAGTACACATACCCAGCCTTGACAGGCAGTTTTTTATCAAGAGTCGATACTTGTCCCTTGATCGTTAATTGTGTCTGCCGGCTTGATACCCGGCCCAAATGTGAGCGGATATTGTCTATCGCTGTCTGAAGCGGCGGGACGGCGGCGGAAACGGTATGTACATACATAGCTTTAGCTGCGCAAGAGTGTGGGTGGGTGCGGTAGTCTAGGTGGCGGCGGGTTGTGGATAATGAAGCATCGGCTGCATTGTGCTGCGCCATGACTCGTGATACAAGTCCAGTGGCCATGGGCCAAGTACCACACTCAAGTACCACCTTGCGCTGCACTGCACTGCAGGACAGGGCACGGCATATTGGGGACCGGAAGCGACGGTGCGTTCCACATGCACTCTCTTTGCTGTCCTCGGATCGGGAGGGGCACGAACTCAAGCAGGCATGGCATGACATGGGGTTCAACGAGGACGGGCCGAGGCATGACAGCGGGGGGGGAACGGGGGGGAACGGGGGGGAACGGGGGGCAGCGCGCCGGCGGGGGTCCAATCTGTCTGCCTTTTGCTGCGTGGCGATTGTCTGGCTGGCAAAGGGGTTGGGGGTCCTGGCCCTGGTCCTGTCCTGTCCTGGCTTGATTTTTGCTTCGTCGCCATGTTTCGTTTAATTCTTCTTCGTGGAGTTCCTGGGCCGACTGGCTGGCTGGCTGCGGGTCGGGTGTGACGGCCCGGAGGGAAGGGGGGACTGGACTCGACAGCGGATCGATATGGCTAGGGTACAGATGGCGCGAGAGGAATTGAACTGCAATCGCTCCACCGTGACGTGCAGAATCCGGACCCCTTTCCCCGTGACACCCAGCCAGCCAGGCTATCGAATGACAGCCACTCCTTGGTGATGCAGTGGGGGAGACTCCAAAGAGGGATCGAGATGGGGGGGATGGTTCCGGGGTTCGCGACAGATGGCCGTGGGACGGGCAGAGAGGGCCAGCCAGAGAGGGGGGCAGGTGGTGTTGTGGTGTCGCGTTGCGTCGCGCCGTGTCGCGTCGCTCGACGTTGGCGTCTTCCATGTCGTGATCGGGCCGGGCGGCTCAGGCGTGGCCGGGCAGGGAGGGGCGGGGGGGGCTGGTCGGCGGGGATGATCGGCTGGTTCTGGTCCCTCCTGGCCTCGTGTTGATCATCCATGCGCACCACCACACTCGCGATGGTGATGGCAGGGGGAGGGAGGAAGGGGCGAGCAAGGAAGGGGAGAGGAGAAGAGAGCAATGCAGATGCAGATGGTAATTTCACTCTGGCCTGTGTGCCGTCTTGGTGCTGACGAGGCCCAGCGTTTTTTAATTTCTTCTCTTTCCCCGCCGGCATCCTCCCATCCTCCCGCGTTCCAGTTTCGGAAGTGGGGTCGTGGCGCGGACTCGCTGGCCCGCGCCCACGCGCTTGCGCGCTTGCGCGCCCGCCCTCCCACTCACGCGCGGCATGCGATACGCGGTGCCATGTCGGGGGGGTCTAACCTTTGGCTGTGATGGTGGTGAGTGCGACCGACAGACACTGCTATTACCGGTGCAGCATCCATACCGAGTCTGCCGAGGCCGATCGGGGCGCTGGCCAGGGGATGGGGTGGCGGAGGTGGGCAGGCAGGCTGGCAGGTCTCTGGCCTGGTCTCGTTTCTGCTGATTCTTCCACTGTTCTGTCCTGTTTCATGGCGTTGGCGGCGGCCGTGATGCACTGGCCGCGGAAGAGGCGAGGGGGGCAGCCACCGAGGGCCGGGGCTAGGTCTCGGCCGTGTGAGATAGATTGGCCCGACGCCGACGGTGGTGGTGGAGGTGGGGGGGGCACGTGGATGGCGTGGTCAGTCGGGCCAGGTCTGTGCTGTGCCCGTCTGTGTCTTCATCTGCATCTGCATCTGCATCTGTGTTACGTTTGCGTCTGGCCTGACTGTCTGCATTGCATCAGTGCCATGTGCGGTGCGTCGGGCTTCTGGCTTCCGGTTTCTGATTTCTAGCTGCCTCTGCCTCTGCATCGCTTCCGTATCGCATCTGCATCTGGATTTGTGCTGGCTGCGCGTGTGGCTTCTGGCCAGACGGCCGAGGTGGCCGTTCCTAACTAGCCAGCCCGCCGTCTTCTAGTCGAGGCCCCGGCAGCCGATATCCAGATCCTGGTCTCTCTCGCTCACTCACCAGCACGCGCTTACTCACACGACACACGGTCCCTGCCGGCCCTCTTCCGTCTTCGGGCCCCCGCCCCTCCGATAGGAAAAATGGCCGGTATTCGGATATCTGCCGGCATTCTCGGTATAGTATGTTGTTTTATCGATCTCTGCTATTGTTACCAGAAACGGAGGTTGATAATACAGGGACTCACGCGCATCCACCACCACCCACCCCTCTGGCATCGGCAGCCTCGTGGTCAGATATGATGCTCCTCCATATGTGTCCCCCGTCCTATCATATCACATGGAGCGGATGCGGGTACAAAACACAGATGTAGATAAACCCTTCGTCTCGTGGCGAGGTAGCCTGACCAAAATACATGGAGATGGCACAGATACAGACGCTAGACGCATAGTACAAGCCGGATCGGTTGACACAGAAGCCAGACACATATAACACAGAACAGACATGTATAGAGAACCCAGATAGGCTGATATCAGTCCCCCAATGCTTTGGGGAGACATCCTGGCCACAAAAGATGAATATATATAGTTGGACCAGGCTCACGTGGACACAGATACAGACGGTGAGGCCAGACGACTTTGATCGTCCGCTGACCCCCTGCTATCTCTCTACTCCCACCTGCCTTCCCCGCAGGGACATTACCGTGGCCCCTTTGCCGGGGCCTTGTCAAGCTATTCTCTCGAGAGCGGGACCCGATCCTCTGCGACCCCGCATCACCATTGTCATGGCCCATTGCCATGGCTCTGTCAAGCTATCCTCTGGAAGGCGACCCAGCCCTCCGATCATCTGGCCACCGACATAGCCCTCTGCCGTGGCCCCAGTGGCCCCCGAGTCCTCTACAACCCACACGGCCACTGTGATTGCGCTTTGCGTGACTCTCCCGAGCGTGAGCCGCCCGCCCGCTCTTCCCCCGATCCTCTGCGACATGTATCATCCCGTCCAGTCTGACCGGTACTTGAACCTAGCGGAGCTGCGACTGACGTGCGGAACCGGCTGATGGCGGTCGGCCAAGTACAAACGTATGTCTGACCAAGTCTTGATTTTCCCCGGCCACCCAGCTTAGCCCGGGCCAAGCATGACTAAGCCAAGCCGCAAGCTTTAAGCTCCCGTTAACCGTGATTAGCCAAGCATGAATTTTATGACATTCTCTCCGAAGCTTCCGGCCTCATTACCGTCAACTCCCACGGTGTAAAGCTTCGCTGAAGTGGACGACATCAATAGAGATGGCCAATGAAAATTCTCGAGTCTGGCTAGACGCTCAGGGACTTGTGATTGTGCCAACCTCTGCAGCAAGGCGGGGTTGTCACCCATCCCCCCACCCCACATTTCCGTCTTCTACTCTTCCCCGCCGAGTTCAAGTCCCAATCCTGCCCGACCACCGAGCTCCCGCTCTTGCTCTCTCCCGCTCTTGCTCTCTCCGCCTCCCACCTCCTGCTCTCGCTCTCGCTCTCGCTCTCGCTCTCTCTCCCGCTTCGCTTCTCTCCAATCTGCCGCCTGGCTGCGGCAGCGCAGCATCCTGTTGCAGCAAAACCAATCGGAGCCGGCCCCTCGCTATCGCCTCCTCGCTCCACCCCTTTCCCCCCCGCAAAGATGGTCGCCGCCGCCCCCCCCCCCATCTACCGCGCCAGCACCACCGCGCCAGTCAACATCGCCGTCGTCAAGTACTGGGGCAAGCGTGACCCCAAATTGAACCTGCCCACCAACTCGTCCGTCTCGGTGACGCTGTCGCAGGCGGACCTGCGCACCCTCACGACCGCGTCGTGCTCGGCCTCGTACCCGACCGGCGGCGGCGACACGCTGATCCTCAACGGTTATCCCACCGACGTGGCCGCCTCCCCGCGCACCCTGGCCTGCCTCGCGGCCCTGCGGGCTCGCCGCGAGGCCCTGGAGGCCGCGCGGCCGGATCTGCCCCGACTGGCCGCGCTGCCGCTGCGCATCGCGTCCGACAATAACTTCCCGACCGCGGCCGGGCTGGCGTCCTCGGCGGCCGGGTTCGCCGCCCTGGTGCGCGCGGTCGCGGACCTGTACCAGCTGCCGGACGCCCCCTCGGACCTGTCCCTGATCGCGCGCCAGGGGTCCGGGTCGGCGTGCCGCAGCCTCTTTGGCGGCTACGTGGCGTGGCGGATGGGCGACCGCGCGGACGGGACCGACTCGCGGGCCGAGCAGATCGCCGACGCCGCGCACTGGCCCGACATGCGGGCGCTGATCCTGGTCGCGAGCGCGGACCGCAAGAGTGTCAGCTCGACCGCCGGCATGCAGCTGACGGTGGCGACGAGCGGGCTGTTCCGGCAGCGCGTCGCCGCCACGGTGCCGGAGCACATGGGCCGGATCGAGGCGGCGATCCGCGGCCGCGACTTCGCCGCCTTCGCCGAGGTGACGATGCGCGACTCCAACTCGTTCCACGCCACGTGCGCGGATACGTACCCGCCCATCTTCTACATGAACGACGCGTCCCGGGCGGCGGTGCGGGCCGTCGAGGCCGTCAATGCCGGGGCCGGCAGGACCGTCGCCGCGTACACGTTCGACGCCGGCCCCAACTGCGTGATCTACTATCTGGACGAGGACAGCGCGACGGTGGTGGGCGCCTTCCACGCGGCCCTGAGCGGAATCAGGGGGTGGAAGACCGGGTGCGAGACGCTGCGGAGTCCGGTCGCGCTCGACCACACCATCGGCGAGATCCTGAGGGGCGGGATCGGCAGCGTGATCATGACCCGGGTGGGCGAGGGGCCGATCTCAACGGAGGAGCATCTGATTGGGGACGATGGCCGGGCGACGACGAGGCCGTGATGGTAGGGGGGTGTCCGGCAATCTGTCGACATATATATTCGGCCTTTCGAGATGGCAGCGGGCGGAAAGGTACCAACTGGATATGGGGGTTGATATCGTGGTGGCTCTGGGTCTGTCCGGCATTACTTGACATTGATTCGGGTGCTTTATCCTTGTCTAAACTATAGCAGCTGCCAATTATCAAGAGACAGGAGTGGGGAGAGAAAGGAAGGATTGGGAAGAGAAAGGAAGGATTGGGAAGAGAAAGGAAGGATTGGGAAGAGAAAGGAAGGATTGGGAAGAGAAACGATGATGTAGGCATCGAAGCAATCAGGGGGCGCCGAGCCGGTAGGCCCTTGCTTGGCATGAGGACCCCGAGACAGACATGCCGGCATGATGAATTGATGTGACACCACTACTGACAAACGCAGCAAGGATGCGAGGCAGGGCAGCCGAGTAAATAAAGTCAAATATCTCATGTCGGAAGACGAAAGGCCGGGGGAGGGAACACCGGGAGGGGCAGAGGTAGCCTTTTTTCTAATTAGTAGGTAGGGCCTGGCCACTTGCTTCAGCCTCACTTCCCTCACTGGCGCGGATGCTGTCATGAAGTTTGCGCCTGCCAGTTTGCTATTGCTGCGCAGTAGGGCGCCGGCGCCAGCAGTCAGTAGTAGGCAGTGCCAACTGGCTGATTGACAGCGGTTGCCAGGCACCACTCATCGCGAGTGAATCACTCGTCCGGGCCGGGCGCGCGCGCGGTGTGCGGTGCACCGCGAGCTCGGCGGGGAAGTTCAAGTCCAGCGCACCTTCCATCAAGGCAAGAAACCGGGAACAGAAAAAGTCGATGAAAAAGAATTTCTTCCTATCTTGGATGCCCTCTCCCCGCGCCAGCAACCATCGAATCGGGACCCAAGACCCACCGGCCCCCCCTCCCCCACCTCCCCGAAGATGGCAGACTCATTGCTCGCCGAGGGCATCCCGGCCGTGATTGTGGAGCTCGACAAGTCGGGTGTCCCGCAGCGCAGATGGCTCCACGCGACAGACAGCACCATCGTCCCGGTACTTTCGCCGTCCCCAGAATTTCACCTTTCCCCCGCGTCCCATGAACTCCCAACCTATCCCTCCCCTCATTCCCATCACACACCCTACCCCCACCTCCCCCTCCCTCCCCCAC
>JAOYNC020008643.1:0-10989 GCA_025802115.2 Bertia moriformis
CTTTTCTTCAGCCGCCGCTTCCGTATCAGGAAGGTGGGGCCTCTCAAGTGGGTCCAGATCAGGGCAGGGTGTAACAGATATTGCCGGCGGGGGAACTGCCGGCGTCGAGGCTGCTGGCGTAGCAGTTGCCGGCGCGGGAGCTGCCGGCGTAGTGACTGCCGGCGCGGGTGCTACCGGCGCGGATTGCTAGCGGGGGCCCTACCGGTATCGAGGCTACTAACGTAGGAGCTGCTGGCGCGAGGACTGCCGGCGTAGATATTTCCGGCGGGGGCGCTGCCGGTGTCGAGGCTGCTATTATAGGAACTACTGACGCGAGAACTGACGGCGCTGCCGGCGTAGGAGCTGCCGGGATAGGGACTGACGGCGCGGATATTGCCGAGGGGGCGCTGTCGGCACGGAGGACGACGCCGGCGAGGGTGCTGCCAGCGTCGAGGCTGCCAGCGTTGGAGCTGCTGGCGCGGGGACTGCTGGCGTAGATATTGACGGCACAGGGACTGCCAGCGTAGATATCACCGGCGCGGGGATTGCCGGTGTAGATATTGCCGGCGGGGGAGCTGCCGGTGTAGAGGCTACCGGTATAGAAACTGCCGACGCGGGAGCTGCCGGCAGAGGATCTGCCGGCATAGTGACTGACGGCGCGGATATTGCCGAGGGGGTGCTGCCGGCGCGCAAGGCGATGCCGGCGAGGGCGCTGCTAGCGTCGAGGCTTCCGGCGTAGGGACTGCCGGCGCGGGAGCTGCCGGGGCCTCGCCTCGAGCAGGCGTACGCGGGGCTGAGTAGCGTCCTCTCGAAATAGATCGGTCCCGGAGGGGAGCAATTTGCTCTGCGTGTTCTGCGCGTCGTTCGGCGCCTTGCCGCTCTATTTCCCGAACGAGGCTCTGGAGGGTCTCGATAAACTTTACATGTTCCTCGTACCATAAAGCAACAAGCTCCGGGTCCTCCAGGTCATCCGGGTCTTCTGGCGACATTGCGATGGCGGCCTTGCTGGCCGGCTTGCTCAATCCGGGCTTCGTTAGCCCCGGCTCGGTGCCGGTCTCTTCTCTGCCTCTCGAGAAGGCGTTCAGGTCGGGCTCGGGGCCCGCAACGGCGGGTCCCTGAGGACTTGGGTTATCGGACCGGGGCGGGACCTGCAGCTGGCCCGAGGCCTGGCTGGGCTGTGAGGCGGGATTGAGTGCGGTCTCCCATAATGGCTGGTGGGAGGAGGTTGACGGGGGATGGGGAGAGGGAGATCGAGGTTACAAGGCGAGAATCTCGGGAAAAGCGGCGAGACCGAGGTTTTGGGCCGAGGGTCTCGTTGCGCAGCGGTGAGAGATCGAGGTTTCCAGCGAGGATCTCTGGCTGGCTGCTCGGGGGGTGGATCTGGGCAACGGGCTCAGCTCCGGAAGAGAAATGGACCTATACCTGAAAGAATGCCAGGGAAGCATAATTGGGAAACAGACAACCAGAATGCGAGTGCCTCATCTCTGAGCTTCTCTGAGATTCTCTCGACAAAAGACCGAAGAAGGGAGTCGAGCCAATCATGTAAACTCGAACCAGGAGATTCCGAGTCTCGCACCCTTGTCCTGTCCTCAAAGCTGTGGGTCGAGTCTGTCCCGGGCACTCAGCTGCATGGCACCTGAAAGGAAAATGGGTGCGACGGCACTGGAGATAACCTAATGACGGGTGTCTGTATTTCAATTATGCTCAAGTGAGGAAAACTCTGCTGGCGGGCCCAGCCAGAGTTTTATCCCCAGACATCTCTGACTAAGCTAATTGTGCCGGATGTGGGTCCAGGGGGCAGGCCACATCTTTTCAGCACCCCTGGTCGGCGCGCTCGGCACCGCCGCAGACTTGCATGATGGTAATCAAGTCATCAATCATTACATCAACGTCGGATTCGCTGATTCGCCCTGCCCGGCCTGGTCTGGCCTCGCTTGGCGGATGGAGATGTCAGTCAGTGGTAGAGGATCATAGAGTCGTTCAGCTCGCAAGACAGTATCCGGAGGCCCAGGAACAGTGGCACGCCCAGTTTCGATCAGGCACAAAAGCAACCATTGCGAGAGACCGAGAGACCGAGCGACCGTCAAGATGGACCAGGCCATCGCGACGAGGACGGAGCGGACGGGAGCGAGAGCGCTGCCAGGAGCCAGAGCAACGATGGGAGGCGTTGGCGCTATGTTCCCCGAGATGCTCGCCTTCTCGTGTGGCCGATTACGCCGGCTTGGGGGCAACGAACCCATTCCTTTAAAGGATCATCTTGGCCACCCATCCTTGAAAAGGATCCTTGCCGTTCCTCAGCAGGTATCCGGCCCAGCTCCCGGACCGGGGAGAGAGATGAGGAGGCCATGACGACGGTGAGGACGATATCGCCGCCGAGTAGCCTCCCTAACCTACGGGCCGGCGCGGCGAAATGGATCCTGGGCGCGGGTGGAGGCGTAGGATCGGCAGGCGTGCTCTCCCGGTTGGCGCGACTTGCGTTTTCGGCTTTGTCTCCGATAGATATATATACAGAGATGCGGGTTTAGGAGCCTGGCCACGTCGGGTTGGCCGGCATCTGATACACCTGGCCGGGGCCTCGGTACGCTGTCGGGCTGAGTGGGCAGGGTTGTGGTTGCCATAATCGCGCTGTTTTGCTCGCAGATGTCTGAGCTAGGGACACGAACTGAGCTTGCGATTTCGTGACCTTGTCTTTTCCCAATTTGGAAATTAGTCGCATCAAGGGCGACGTACGTCGGGCAGTACTTTTTCAATAATCAGGCAAAATGGAGATAGTCCTGATCACAGCCAAGAAGATTCGAATATATACGGGCGATCACGGATTACAGACGATCCGGATATCTAGCATGCAAACTTGGAGCGACAGTAGATACCACAGTTTATTCGAGACTCCTTCAAGTAAACAACCCCCCAGCAAGTAAACCCCCCAGCAATCAAACCCGCCAGCTAGTAACCCCCCAGCAAGTAAACCCCCCAGCATGTAAACCCCCCAGCAACCCCCTCACCCTCGCCTTTATCCTCCTCCCCATAGAGAGCAAACCCGGCTGGTCCGCAGCAGCAGATGTTGATGGCGCTGTCGATGCGCCAGCAGCAGCACATGATGATGGCGCTGTTGATGCGCCAGCAGCAGCACATGATGATGGCGCTGTCGATGCGCCAGCAGCAGCACATGATGATGGCGCTGTCGATGCGCCAGCAGCAGCACATGATGATTGGCGCTGTCGATGGGGAACACGGCGCCAGCACCACATTAATGGTGGCGGCGTTGTTGTCTCCCGAGCCGACGGGGAGGCGTTGCGAGGAGGGCTCGAGAGGCGGTGAGGTCCCGATAGCCGGCCCGGATCGGCCTTGTCGAGCCGTCAGATCTCCGTGCTGCCCAACGACTCGGCCAGCTAGTGCGCCATCACCAGCACTCGTCCGGGTTGATACGGCCGATGGGGTCTCCAGGTAACCAAGTTGATGCAGGCCTATGAGGGTGGACTCGGCCTGGAGCCGGCACGATATGCCCTAGACCTGATCTACCTCATAGGGCCTGTATCATCTCCGTCACCCGGAGAGCGCATGGCGGCACTAAGCCGGACTGAGCGACAGTGATGATACCCTAGCCAGCGTTTATCGCGAGCATTGACGCAGCCCTGACAGTTGCTCGCGAAGAAAGCGGGAATCGATAGGGTGTCCGGGGCACCGGCGCCGGCCGCAGTGGAACTGGTTTGGCCCTCGAAAACATGTCAGCAGAGAATGATGGGCAGCGACCAATGGGTCGGCGAGCGAGCGGCCAGCAGGGTAGCGAGCAATCGCATACTCACGTTGAAGATGCGGTGCCCGGCCGCTTCGGCTGGCCAGCAGACTGGGAGTGGCCAGAAGACTTGGAGTAGGCACGAGTTGCCTATGGTTGGGTCGAATTGGGAAAAGTGGTGGTCCGCAGCAGGGTGGAATCGAATCAGAGTCGCGGGTGCGGGTGCGGCAGCGGCGAAATGTGTGGCCAAGGGCATGGTCGCTGGCGCCAACAACAAACTTGATGCTGGGGCAGCGAGGCTGGCCGACCCGGCGGGCCAGCCAGCCCGCGCCCCTTTGGATGTGTAGAAGAGGTGTAAAGGCGATGCAGAGAAGGAAAGTTTCTTGAGCCAGGCCGGACCAGAGGGGCTTTATATAGACGGAGGGGGCTGTCACATGTACACGCTGTCGCCTCGGTCCGAGCCGGCGCTGGAGCCGGAATCGGAGTGGTAATATGGCGTGCTCGACAGGGCGGATCGCGAAACTGCTGCCAGGTAGAGGCGCTGGTGGCGAGATGGCGTGGCCGAGTAGGTCCGAGCCCAGCGGAGCAAGAGGTTGCCGAGGTTGCCAAGTACGTAACGAGAAAAGGGCTGGGCGCAAAATGGCGTGATCGAGGAGGTCCGAGCAAAGCGGTTTCGGAGCCGAAAGTGGTGGGAAGTTGGCGTTTGCATGTGATTTCTGCCCAAAGCGGCTGCCGAGGTTACCAAGTCCGGGACCGGAGAGGGGGGTTGGTGTCGAGATGGCGTGGTCGAGGAGGTCCGAGCGAAGCGGTTTTACCAAGTCCGGGACCGGAGAGGGGGGTTGGTGTGGCCGAGTCTAGTTGCCGGTCGAAAGTTGATGCCCACAGGCATCCAGGCGGCGGGAGGAAGCGAGTGGCAGGTGCTGATCGGCCGGTGACGGAGGCATTCAGAGCGCGGCAGACGGCCCGGAGCGGCAGAGCGGACTCGCAACCAGGGCTGGTCAGGGAATCATCAAATGACATGGCAAAAATGATATGCAGTAGCCACATTGATGCGAACCGGTGGCCAAATAGTTTCGCCTGGCTGATGGCACTCTGCATGCAATGGGGCCTGGGGGGGTTTGGAGTCGCGCGCTGCCCTCCCGGGCGGCCGGCACCGTCACAAAAAGCGGCTGCATCCGGGCCCGGCCCGTGCCAGCTCTGAGGGTGATTAATGAGCAGGCAATTGACCACTCGGGCCATAATGGCGACATGGACAATGCAACTAGATATTATCGAGGGTGGCTCGGCGGTAGACGAGTGTCGGCGTTGCGGCTGGATCTGCAGCGCCGATTCCCCCAGCATGCCGACATGGTTCATTCTCCAGGAACGAGATGATGGCACAACAGGGTCGGCCAGTGGAACCTATTTGTCCCCTCGGCTGCGGCTTACTTAAGCTCAATGATACTCTCTCGGAAGAGGGCACTGTTCTTGAATCGGATTGGCCTGGTTGGGTAGAAAAAAAAAACATTTGTTTTCCAAAATAAATCACGGGTTTCTTTAGGAAAACAAAAAAACTGGTGAGATCACTACAGCATCATTCCCTGAATAAACCGAGTCGAACGAAAAGTCAGCAGCATGGAGCGCAACGGCTCACTGACGCTCTACCGTTGAGCTGCGACATGATTCAATGACCAATGACTATGGGGGACGTGGCGCAAGATGGAGATATTACGTAATTGCTAGGCCCTTGCTCAGCCCTGTGGCTCAGGGCTGGATGTCGGGGCTGGAGAGATCCCTGTAAAGCCACCACAGTCAAAAAAAAATAGACACCTCAGTAAAAATCCAGTGGCCCCATCGCCACCTTGTCCAGTCAAAACGCCCTCTTTTGTTTTTCTTGTTCCTTGTCATTCTGGCAGCCCGTGGGCAGGCCCCATGTCCGGTCCAGTGGCGGCTGGCCACCTTGCCAAAACAGCCATCTCAGACCTGTCGCCAAAACCACACGACAGAGGCCGCTATCCCTGCCAGTGGCCCCTAGCGGCCTGACCCATGTCGCAGGAGGCCGGCCCCTCGCCAGGACAGACAGGAGTCCAGCGGCTGCCACGTCTGCCGAGGGGGGCCTGGCGGGGAATCAAGTCAAATAGAACCGGGCTCTCTTGGGCGACAACTCGACTCGGCCTGGCCGGCGCATCGCTTGGCTTGCGACAGAGCGCCTTGTTCGCATGATCAAGTCGACGATTGCGCAGCAGGCCCATTCTACCATGGGCACCGAGCTGGCATCATCAACTGGCCCGAGGCAGGCGCATGGTATGCACTTGCCCCATGCTGTTGCTCTCGGGATTTCTTGTCTATGGATAATAATCCGCCGACTCGATTAGTCAGAGTGCCCGAAGCCGTGGTCGAGGACCGTCGCCGTCGCCCGCCACAACGTCGCTTGGCCGGCTCATGCCCGAGCAGCCCCCCCGAAGCCGCGAGCCATGTCTCGTCTGTTTTATAGTCAACATGGAAAGCCATTGGACAGGCTGAGAGCGAGGCCAGGCCTGCTGCGGCGGCGAGGTACCAGTATTTCAACCCATCTTCCATCGCCATTGCGGTGGGCAGTACCCCGATGCCCACTCGCGTGTCCTCCCGCCCTTGGCTGCATAGAACAACCATGCGCTCTTGACCATGCTCTTGTCCGACCAACCCCGCAACCCCGACCATAAACAAAGCCTACACATGCTACCGTGGCGTCAATCCGAAAAGAATCCCATCATCCACCGACATGGTCCTCCCTCCCGGCCCTCCCCCGGCCGCGATGCTAGTGCGCCGCGGGGAGGATGCCCTCTGAAAAATGTCTACAATTCGAAAAGGCCGAGCCCGCGCCGCCCGAGCCATTACGTCGTGCAAATCGTGCCTATCTTCAATACCCTCGTGCCGGTGTATATCTTTGACCGCCGTCTTTTTCGAAGAGTCGTGCCGTGATTCTAATCGTCAAGGGCTTGGTCCTTGTAATAGCCCAACTCGGCATCGGCCGAAACCTCGAGACCCGGTCTCGGGAAGGCAGGCGGGGAGGGCGGGGCCGGCTGGCTGGCCTGGCTGTCGACTGATATGACACTCGCGGGTCGCCACAAGATCAAGTCCGCGGGCGGGCCGTCATCGTCATCAAAGTCGTCGTCGTCATCATCGTAGTCGGCAGCATCGTCGGGTGGGTAACTGTCTTGATTGGACTGGTCTGCGGGCTCGTCCTTGATGAAGACTGTATCCCGGTCCGTGGCGGCGGCGGCGGCGGCGGCGGCAGTAAGCGGGTCTACGCAGGCCTCCTGGACCGGGACATGTGGTACTGGGATCGGCATCCCCCCCGCGAGGGTGGAGCCGGGATCCATCGCCTGGTTTGGCGGACCCGAGGGGGGCAAGGCGATGCGGGCGCGGGCCTTGATTCCGGATCCGGGCGGGCGACCGCGCCGCTTGGCAGGCTGCGCCGGCTGCGCCGGCTGAGGCCCTGGTCGGGCCGAGCGGACGATCCGGGTGGAAATCTTGGCCACGCCCTTGACGAAGCGCCCACCTCTGGTCGGGATGGTCTTGCGGACCTCGGCCGCGACCGAGATCTTTCTCCGCTTGCGTGGGCTCCGGCGGTGATACTGGGTCTTGTTGATCTTGCTGTTCTTGCCAACGGGCTCGGGCTCGTCCGAATCGTCGTCGTCGTCGTCGTCGTCGTCTGAAGTCGAGTCCTTATCTTGGTCTGACTCGCCATCGTCCAAGCTGTCGTCATCATCGTCCTTCGAGTCGTGATCGGCGTCGGTCTTGTAGTCGGCGCTGTCTTGGTCGTCGTCGGCGATGGCATTGAATTTCCTCTTGCCTGCGCGGGGGATACCCTTGATTCGGTCTTGGATGGGAACTCTGCCGGGCCGGCCATCTTTCTGCCTCGGACCCAGGACGCCGCGGCAGTTGTCCTCGCCGCACAGGCATTTCTGGATGTTTTTGTTGGAAAACGGATCAAAGTTGTAGTCGTAAGTGAGCTCGTCGCCAGTCATGATCGGCTTGTCGCCCGCAAACAGGGCCATTCGAGGCTGTCCCGCCACGATCCACTTGATCATGCGGCAGTTGGGCCTGCAGGAGTGATTGACGAATCTGGCGATGGATCCGGTAGTGGCATCGATGATCATGTTCTGGTCGAAGGACATGAGGTAGTAGCACTACGGTGGCAGCACAGATCATTAGCAGGGGTGGGAGGGCGAGGGGGCCAAGGGAAGAGAAGGGTGGGCGCGGGGAGGAAAAGGGGCGAGGGGCATGCCACCATGCAGGCGCATGTACGATGCAATGCGCCCACGTACGATGCGCGCGCACGCATGCAGCAACAGGCTCGGACCTCCGGCTCCCTTTCCCCCCCTGACGAAAAAGTCCAGTCTTGCTTACCTCATTGTCTTTGTACTCCTCATCCATCCGGCGATCGCACTCTTCCTCGGTGATGATCTCGCCAGCGTATTCGACGATGATCTGGCCCGGCTCGAAGCAGCGGTTGCTGCGGACACCATACCCTCGATCGGCCGTCTTGACGACTTCGACCCCGATCCGGTACTTGTTACCGAGTGCCTTGCGCTCGCCCAGGTGGGCGAATGCCCGGTTCGTGCACAGCTCCTTTCCAATATTACAGTTGGTCTTGTCGCACTCGTAAAGCATGCTACGATTTTGACAGCTCTCGCCGCACCCGTCCTCGGGCAGGCACACGCACTTTGACGAGTCAGCCGAGTAGCACATCTTTTTCCACACTTCTCTGGATTCGCCAATGAAACGGTCTGCCGATCAGATGTTAGTCGAGCACAGAGGGACCAGCGGGATCGGCGGGCCAGCGGGACGGGCGGGCCCACCCGACAGGACGGCGCGATGGCGGGGGTCTGATCATGGTAGGACCCACTCTTGGTCATCTTCTTCCATTCATATGGCTTGGGTTGCCGGTCGAATGGGTGGCAAATGTCAAACGGTAGCTTAAAGTCGCGACCGTGGATCAGGGTCCGCAGCCCACCAAACATGGGCATCGGCAGCGTCTGGTTGGGCTCGCCGCGGCCCGGATGGAGCTCGGGGAGGTCGGCGAGCAGCTTGCGATCGGCCAGGCTGAGGCCGATGCGGTAGTCGGCCGGGGTTGACTGGCCCGCGTATAACCCTTGGTCCATGTACTTCTTGACCCGTTTCTTGGCCGGCTCCGCCGGCGGCAGCGATACGGCCGAGGAGGAATCTTCTTCAGTCCTGGCCCGCTTGCGTGGGCTTACCGTCGTCGTCCTGCTGGTTGCCGTGGAGATTGTGGCCGACTCGATTGTTGGTATGGGCACGCCAGCGGCCACGGCCTCGATTGTCGCGAGACACACGGCAGCGGGCGCAGTCCTGATGGTGGCATCAGGCCCGGAAGCGGTCGCGGCGTGGGGTGTTGTGGCAGACGCGGCAGTGGACGCGGCAGTGGTGGCTGCGGAAGTGATCTCGGCCGCGGCCGCGATAGCTGCCGCCGCCGCAGCTGCCGTCGGAGCAGACGCGGCGGCAGAAGCGACCGCAGCGATGGCGGCGGCGCTCGAAGCCACCGCTCTCCCCCCCGACGGCCCGACAAGCTTGCCGTTGCTCCAGACGGTGTGGAGCACGGGTCTGGTATCGATCTTTTCGTACTCGTGCGTGTCTTGGAGTCGGCGCAACTCCCGTGATAGCCTGGTGGATTTTCTTCTCGCGGCCGCAGCGGGGGCGGAGGGGGCCGAGAAGACGATCGGGGCCACGGCGGGGAGGGCGGCGGCCACAGGGGCGGGAGCGGCAGGGGTACCGACCAGAGGGACCGTGGGAACGGCGCCGATGGGAGGGATGGGGGCGACGGGCCCTGCGGAAGCGGCGGAGGCGGGAGCGCCGGACCTCGTACCGCGCTGACCGAACGAGGCCGGTGTCTTCTTGGCGGCCGCAGCTATCGTGCTCACGCCAGACGTACTCGCGCCTGCCGCACCTGCACCAGCCGTGCTCGCGCTTGCCGCACTCGCGCCCGCCGTATTCGGGCTTCCCACCAACAGGCAGGCCCCCGCGTCTGACAGACGGGTCACGCGACGGGGCGTGGCGCCCTCGACGAGACTGGCCGCGACGGAGGCGGCGGCGGCTGCGGCTGCGGCGACGGCGGCGGCCGCCTGTTTCGAGGCGAGGGCGGCCCGAGTTGTGCCTTTGGGTCTTCCTCTGCGCCGGCGCACGGGGACCGGGTCGGCCGGAACTGGAGTGCTCGGTTGCGGACCCCCCGGTTCCGAGGCGCGGTTGGGCTCGGGCGCGACATGTTCTCGGGAGGGGCTGCATTTTGGAGCAGTCAATTCATGCCGACCAGGGGCGGGGCATTGCTCGCGATGCGGGAGCAGGCTCTGGGGCCGGGACAGTACCTCGAGCGGGGGGGGGATTAGGCTGCCCTCGCCGATGGCCTCGTCGTCGGTGGCGCCACCAGAGCCGGCCAATCCGGCATCTTCCGATCTCTTGAGACGGCGGCTCTGGCTCCGCAGCGACACGACGTCGCCATTGATGGCCCGCCGGCCGTGGCACTCGGTCCCAGTCAGCTTGGAGATGTTGTAGACCGGAACACTGGCGAGGACGCGGCGCGGCCGGCTGTTCTCCTTCTCCCTGCCGGGGCTGGCCACGGCGGTGGCGGTCTCGACCTCGAACTCCGAACCAGACTCGGCCTGGATATCATCGCTGTCGACGTCGGTGTCGGACTCTTTGGGCGTGGAGGGCGAGGAGGGGGCCGGGCCGATGGCCATGGCGGAAGGGGAAAGGTGGTAGTCTTCTGGCTCGATCACGGCGGGTGGGGGGCTCAACGTCTCGCCGTCATCGCTGTCGTGCCCGTACTCGAACGCGCAGGGAATGGCGGTCATGTCGTCAGGCTTGTGGAGAGAGGTCATCCTTGTGTCCAGGTCGGTGGTCCTGGGGGGTGTCGACGCCGGTGTGAACTGGCCTCCCCTCATTGTCGGGGGCGAGCGCGACCTCGATGACGATGACGAGGATGTTGGCTTATCCTCCACCTTGGGAGGCTGGAAAGCCTCGGCCATTGCGGGGGCCGGACATGGTGGAACCGTTGGGGCGGCCGACGGGGGTGGCGCTCTTTCGGCCAGGTCCGGCACGGGGTCGATTTCGGAGCGGATTGTGGCTGTTGTCGCAGTCGGCTTGTGCGGAGCTTCATCTTCGGAAGGCGGGGTGGAGGGAGATATCTCTGCTGTCGCGGCCGGCTCGTACGGGGGGTCATCAACAGAGGGCGGTATCTCTGTCGCGGCCGGCTCGAGTGGGGCGTCATCGACGGAGGGAGGTACCTCTGTCGCGGCCGG
>JAOYNC020008739.1:0-11710 GCA_025802115.2 Bertia moriformis
GGAGGGGGGGGGGGAGGCTGCTCACATAGACCATGATCCTGTGGACCTCCCGGGCGAACCCACGCCCGCCCTCAGGGTAGATGTGCTGCTCCCACGATTCAAGGCAGTGGCTGAGCATCTTGCATATGCTATCGCGGGCCGCGGTTCCGTCGGACGGCTGGTGAGCGAAAACCGGGTCGAGCATCTGGGTACGCAAATGCGTTAGGCCGGGGTTGGCCGGATCAAAAAAAAACCAAAAAAAACAAAAGGGATCAATCGGGATCGGAAGGGGGCGCAACTCACTGGCTTGGCCTCTCTAAAGGCATGCTCGGCTGCCTCGCGCATATGGGCGCGCCGCTGGGGGGTGACCTCTCTGGTCATCACAAGGGAGATGGGCAGCACAGTGGGCTGGACCTCGGCGTGGTCCTCGGCGCGGTCCTCCATGTGGTAGTCGGGATCTTCCAGGGAGGGATGCTCGGAATAATACCCAGAACCGTCGTCGGAATCGCTGTCGATCATGATGGGATTTTCGGCCACGCTGCCACGGCGAGGGGAGCTGTCGATCGTGATGATAGTGGGGGCGGCCGTCATTGTGGTGGGTTGAGGAGATGGTGTGGAGATGCCGGGATGGCGGCCTCAAGGGTAGTTACAGTGGTTGGTTGTTGAGACGGCGGGACTCGCGGTCTCAAGTGTGGTCAAGTGGCAGGTTGTAGGAGGAAATTGTGGTCGAGGATGTGATTGTGATGGTAGGTCGACAAGACAACGGGACCAGTGGCATTCTGGTCAAAGGTATGGGAGTGGTGGTGCTTGTGGCCAAGGCAGGCTGAGGCTGGGGTGGTGGTGCAATTTATAGACCACGGGGTGGGCGCGAACTACTGGTTGCTGTGAACATGCACAGACACAGAAAAAAAAAAAAAAAAAAAAAAAAAAAAAAAGAGGGGTCATGGGGCAGAAATAGCGCAATCTGTTCCAGCCAAACACACAGTGACAAACAACTGTGCGCCACCCAAGTGGCAATAGGGCTCAGCCTGTTCTCTCAGATACCGGCCTTGCTCGACAAATCAACAGCTTGCCCAGCAGTCCACGGTCCACCGCAGCCCCGGAATCAACGATCTGTGCTGCTGTTCACCTGCCCATGCAAATATATTTCTCTGCGGGGGACAAGCAGTGAAGTGGCAGGTGGATATAGGATCTGCCTCGGCTAGGGGGGCTGGAGTGGCGCAGGATCAGCCCAACTTGTCCCCCCCCCCGCCACCCACCTGGCTTGCCCCTCCACCCTGGGGGCTCATCATTGGGCAATGCCAATCTACCTGCCTGCCCCGCTTGCTTGTTCGACTCCGAGTCTTGTTGGTAATGGAAATATGCTTGGCTGTGGATTATGCAGATATAAAGAGGGCCCTGACTCGGGCTGGTGCTACGGCTGCTGCTGGTGGCTGGCGATGGGGAAGGGCAAGTGGGTGGACCACTGGGTGGGACTGGGTCTGCTTGTCAGTGAGTGAGGACAACGTAACTTGGCTGTGGCAAGTGTGGGATAGTGCGCCAGCACCCATGGCTGGGCCACAGATGGTCGTTTTGTGGTCTGCGTGGTCTGGCTGGCCTGGCTGATCTGGCCAACCGAGGCTCGATAAATGGCCAGGATCTGTCAGAATAAATACCATGGGGAAGGCCCCGTCACTTGGCATGCCATTCTGGCTGTGGAATCAGCCCCAGCACTTGGCAGTCAAGGAGATCCTGCCTGTGGGTGCAGCGCCAGCACTGGCCAGTCAGGATATCCTGCCCGTGGGAACAGCGCCAGTACTTGGCAAAATATCTGACGGTGGGAACCGCCCAGCACTTGCCAGTCAATTATCCTGCAATGCCAGTCAATTATCCTGCAAATCCAGCCAATTATCCTGCAATGCCAGTCTAAACAATAATCTGCCCATTGCAACAGTCCCAGCACCTGTCCGGCTGCCCTGGCCATGAGGACGGCCCCAACGCCGGCCAGTCAGAACATGCTGGCCGCGGGACCAGCCCCCGCCCCAAGTCCAAATATCCTATTCCCCGAGACAGGATCTCAACCCCATCAGGCACCACTTGGACAGTCTGGTCGACATGATGGCTCTGGATCAGGTCGGCTCCGAAGCTGGCCAACCCCCCCAGGCGGGAGAGACAAAAAAAGAAATTCGCCGCACCCAACAGGCTCGCAAGCAGCAGTCATATCCACCCTCGGCGGGGATTCCCACGCGTGCGGGAATGAAAAGTAAACGGGAAACGGCCTGCCGGCAATTGGCTAGTAAAAGTCGGCGACGTGCTCTCTCAGTCGCGCCATGTGATGGGCGCCCTGCCCAGAGCAGGGCGCTCCCCTTGCGGCGACGACGTGGGATCCAGGTCTGACTGTGCAACTGTGCAATTGCTTCAGTCCGTGCCCCAGCAGCCCCGAATCTGGAGCCCTCCGGAAGACGGTGGCGGAGAATGGTGGCGGGTCCGACTTGGACACGGCCTGCTTGCAGATTCCTGTCCGGTAGCGATGGCCAAGACTCGGCAGTGGGCCTCGGCAGCCGAGATTTGGGGGCTGAAAGCCGAACCCCGCTCCGCCCTGGGCGGCCATGACGTGAGCTGGGTAGGGGGTGCGCGGAAAAGCAGACTCGGCACTGGCATGGACCCGCCTCTGCAGAATGACCTGGCCCGTGCTCGGTAATTGGCCAATGCTTCGCCCGGCCTGGGACGCAGAATCTATCAGACCCTCGGGCGAGGAATCAAAGGCGGCCAGCCGACGGCGGCCACCCGGGCCCAGTTCTCAATACTCATAGTCACCTGCTCGGAATCGTTGCACCCAGGTGACATGACATGCCTCATGTCCGTCGCCGGAACTTGCCGTCAATATCCTCGATGCGAGACAAGCGCCGTCCTGGCCGCGCCGCTGCTGCTCCTGATCCCCACCCTCAGGGTGAGCAACATTTTTCCAGTCGAGCGCCGTCACCTTGGTTTTGTCAGGGCGCTGGCTGGCTCGAGTTGGGATCGCCAGATTGTGGCTATTGCCCACCAGGTACACGGCCCAGGGAACCACGCTTTCTGCGAGTGCTCAGGCTTATACTTGGTGGGACTTTGATTGATTCCAACTAAACTATCGGGGGGGAATGCTCCTTAATATGGGAAATGCGTACGTGGGAGCATGGGGCAGATACTTCGGGTCTTGGCGTGAGGGGGTGCCAGGTGGTACCTCCTGGCCGGTGGGGAAACCCGGGAGCCACAAGATGCTCGGGCCCCCCGTTCTTGACCCATCTCATTTGATCTCCGGTACAGTAGAGCGGCCGAGTCCCCCTTCTGCACGCTTCAGCACGTCGACACCGCGATCCGATTGGCGGCCACTTTGGCTCGGCGATCCACGCCCCCCATACTTAAACTTGGTCTAGCTTTGATTGACCCCACCGCAGCCGCCAAGACGAGACCCGTCCATTCATGCGACCTGATATTTCTTCTATTTCCCGCTGGATTCCAGCCGCGACGAACTGGGAGCGTGTGTAACGGGCGGACTGTACGCCCGATATCCACATTCCGGACTTGCTGCCGACTCACTCCGTCCCCCCTCCCTGCATCGCACCGGTTGTCGACCCCCGCCCCTCGCGGCCGCGCCACCGTCCTCGTCAGGGACAGGCGCCACCTTGCCAGCATGCGGGGCTGGCAGAGACTTGGCGCTGGCGATCTGTGCGGCTGAGAATCGGCCGACCGCAAGCACACATCATGTAGCCCCTGAGATGGACATGAGCCTGCACGGCCAGTTACTTCCCCCCACCCCCCCGCGAGCGCTTCATCTCTTCCTTTCCTCGCCCCCTCGCCCCCTCGTTATCCCTCGCAATGCATCTCCGTCACCGCTCAGGCGAGATCGCCGGGGCCGAGCAAGAAAAGCTCGGCCTGCTCGAGGAGCAGAGCGTCGCCGCAGCCGGCCACCCGGCGCCGCCAATCGCCTGCTCCCCCCCCCCGTCCTCTGCCGCCACGCTCGTGCGTCGGCTCGGCCAGGCGGCATCGTCCCGTGTCGCCGCCCTGTGGCGGCCGCTTCTCTGCCGGGCCCTCGTCTTCCTCGTCCCATCCTTCCTGCACCACCGCCTCCTCCCGGGGGAACGCGGCCGGCCCGATCGCAAGCTGCACCCGACCGCCTACCTCGACGGCATGCGCGGGCTGGCGTCCCTGTTTGTATACTTCAACCACTACACCTTCCAGGCCTTCCGCATCGACGAGGCGTACGGCAATCCGGACAGCCCGACGGGCCGCAACCTGCTCAAGCTGCCCATCGTGCGGCTGCTGTACAACGGCCCGCCCGCCGTCTGCGTCTTCTTCGTGATCTCGGGCTACGCGATCAGCTGCAAGGCGCTGCGCGCCATCCGGGCCGGCGCCATGGACGACTTCGCCACCACCCTCAGCTCCATGACGTTCCGCCGGTACCTGCGCCTGTACCTGCCCGCCGCCGCCTCGTCGCTGCTGGTGGTGGTCCTGCTCCGGCTCGGCGCGTACGAGGCCACCCGGGAGTTCGCCAAGGACCGCCGCTTCATCAAGCTCGTTTCCGAGCCGCACGCCCCGCTGCTGGCGACGGCCTCGGCCCAGCTGGCCGACTGGGCCTGGGCCATGTTCCGCTTCGTGCACATCTTTGGCTGGGACCGGCCGCCGGCCCGTGTGGGTGAGACTTGGCCCTCTTGGCCCGGCCGGAGATGGGATCGTTCCAGCTCGTCGCCCCTGCTGACCACCTGCTGCTCTCTGGTCTCCCCCAGTCCTCGACGTCCACCTCTGGACCATCCCGATCGAGTTTCGCTGCTCCATGTACGTGTTCGCCATCCTCGTCGGGGTCGCGCGCGTGAGACCTGCAGTCCGGATCTCGATCCTGGCCGGCCTGATCGGGTTCTGCTTCCGGCGCAGCCGGTGGGAGCTCGTGCTCTTTATCGCCGGCGTCATGATTGCGGAGCTGGACCTGATTTGCCAGTCCCAGCCCCAGTCCCAGCCCCAGCCCCTGCCGCCGCCGCCATCCTTGGCATCCTCATCCTGCGACTCGAAAGCTGAACCGGAACCGGCGCCTCCGCCATGGTGGCGGCGCCACTGGGCCACCGCGCTCGGCTGGGCCGCGCTGTATCTGATGAGCTACCCGGGAACCAACCCGCACAAGACGGCCGGGTGGCGCTGGATCGCGAGCTCGGTCCCGGCCTGGTGGGAGGAGGAGAAGTTTCGAGTCCCGCAGTCGGTCGGGGCGGTGCTGTTCGTCTTGGCCGCGACCCGCTCGCTCCAGTGGCAGCGCTTCTTCAACACTGGCCCAGTGCAGTATCTGGGCCAGATCAGCTACGCCCTGTACCTCGTGCACGGACCCGTCACCCACACGGCCGGCTATATGCTGGAGAGGGCCGCGTGGGGGGTGACCGGAGTCGAGGGGCAGTGGTACAACGTGGGCTTTGGCCTGAGCATGGTGCCGTCGATCCCAATCGTGATTTGGGCCGCTGAGTGAGTGCTGCGCATACGGCAACGAGAGGAGGGAGGAGGGCACCTATCTCTTATGCCTCGAGTGCGGGAATATGCTGACTTGGCTGAAGTGTGTTTTGGCGGGCGGTCGACATGCCCTCGGTCCGGTTCGCGCGGTGGCTGGAGGGCAAGTGCCTGCCCAAGTGAGCGGTGTCGGTCCATAACATCCCCTCCTCAGCACATCCGCAATCGCAATGCCCCTTCATGTCCAGCCCAGCCGGCCTCCCTTCCACACTCTCCTCCAATAACTTCTAGCCCAGTCGGGGCACCCAGTCGCTATTCTTGCATTCTCCAAAGCCGTCTCAATCCGGGGGCTCGGGCTGCGTGCCCGGCGCCCAACCGTCCCCTCCCGTCCCCGTTATTCCGCCCCGTCCCAGTCACCGCCCCGAGCGAGCCACGGCTGGGATACGGCACCATCAGATAGATATCCAGCAAATGCGGCAGGTCAGCGGAATGGTGCGAGGGCGGCGGCTACAGTCGGGGGAAGACGGCGAGGCTGGCTGACTGGAGTCTGCCTGTCCGGCATTCACCGTGTATTCTCGAGCCCGATCTGGGTCAATAATGATGAAAAAGGTTCGCAGCCAAGGGTAGACGACATCTCGTTCTCATCCTGATGGCGCAATCTCCCTTGGCAGCAACGGCAGCTGTGTTGGAGGGCAGAGGCGCCGCCTGGCTTGCCGAGGATTCAGTTAGCTTGGCAGGAAACGGTGTGCTTCACGATCCTATCATAGCGGACCAGGTGCAACCAGCGCGGCCACGAGAATTCGTCTGATTTGCAAGTAAAGTAATAGTACCTGGTTACCGCGGTCCGCAGCGGCATGGCGCGCTGGCGGTGGCTCAACCCATGGCTCATGACCACCGAGTAGCCAGGCAGTAAGGTATAGGCGCATCTGCGGGCCACTGTCGTCACTCTCCCCCCCTGCCTGGTTTGTGTTATACTTCTGCTGATTTTAGAGAGGCCGTGTGGGCAGCTTTGTTCAAACTACTCTGGGAATACCGCGTGCCCGTCACATTTGCCGGCCTCAATTCGCCACCTCTGTCTTGTCAACAGCCACGACGAACTTGCCACTCTGCCCCCTCCCCACCCTATTCCCTCATGTTGATGACCGCCCGGATGCAGTCGCCCGATTTCATCACATCAAAGGCCGAGGTGATCTCGGCCAGGGCCTTGCGGTGGGTGATGAACTCGTCCACCTTGAGCGAGCCCGACATGTAGTCGTCCACGAGGCCAGGGAGCTGGGACCGGCCCTTGATCCCCCCGAATGCGCAGCCCTTCCAGACGCGGCCGGTGACAAGTTGGAACGCTGGTAGGCAGTAGGTAGGCAGGCCGGTCAACGGTCAGCCGGATCACGACGTGCACGATGGGCAGGATGAGGGCGGGGAGAGAAAAAGCAGAGAAGGGAAGAAAAGAAGAAAAAGAAGAAATGGAGAAGAAGAAGAGCACGAGCACGTGACGTACGGCGAGTCGAGATCTCCTGCCCGGCCGCGGCGACCCCAATGATGATGCTCTGTCCCCAGCCCTTGTGACACGCCTCGAGCGCGACCCTCATCACGCTGACGATGCCGGTGCAGTCAAACGTGTAATCGCAGCCTCCGTCCGTCATCTCGACCAGCTGGTCGACGACGCTCCGGCCAGTCGCCAGCTCGTTCGGGTTGACAAAGTCGGTCGCGCCGAGCTTGCGAGCCCAAGCTTCCTTGGCCGGGTTCACGTCCACCACGATGATCTTGCCGGCCCGGTTCACGGCCGCGCCCTGCACCACCGAGAGGCCGACGCAGCCGGCCCCGAACACGGCGATGTTGGACCCCTCCTCCACCTGGGCCGTCACCCGGGCCGCCCCGTACCCGGTGGTGATGCCGCATCCGAGCAGGCAGGTCCGGTCCGCCGGCGCGTCCGGCCGCACCGCCACCACCGAGATGTCCGCCACGACCGTGTACTGGGAGAAGGTCGAGGTGCCCATGAAGTGCAGGAGGTCGCGGCCGCGGCATCGGAACCGGGTCGTGCCATCCGGCATCACGCCCCGGCCCTGGGTCGCCCGAATCTTGCCGCAGAGGTTGGTCTTGCCGGATTTGCAGAACTTGCACTCGCCGCAATCGGGGATGCTGAATCCGGTCAGTCGTGGTATCGCGGGGTGGAGAGTAGCCAGGGGGGAGAAGATGGCCAGGGGAGAGATGCATGACGCACTACAGAGCAATCACATGGTCGCCCGGCTTTACGTTGCGGACGCCCTCGCCGACGGATTCTACGATGCCGGCACCCTCGTGGCCGAGGATGACGGGGAAGGCGCCCTCCGGGTCCTTGCCCGAGAGGGTATAGGCATCTGATCGGACACGGGTGTCAAAACCTGGCTCGGGGAGGAGGAGGCGACCGGTCACGAACCGGTATGGCAGACGCCCGTGTAGCAGATCTCGATCCGGACCTCGTGTGCCTTGGGCGGCCCGACCTCGACGTCCTCGATGCTGAGCGGTTTGCCGGCCTCCCACGCCACGGCGGCCTTGCAGGTGATTGTCTATCAGGGTGTGAAGATCGGTCAGCGCGTGGGTAGGCACATGGCTTTCGGGGGGGAGGGGTGAGCCGCGGGGTAAGTACCTTGCCAATGGTCGTCGACATTTCTGCTGCTGCTGCGACTTGCCTTGTTGGTCTAAATGGTGGTGTGAGCTGCGAGAGAGGAACTTATTTCCCCGCCCTCCCAGCCTGATGACGACATTTCCAAGTCCAGACTGCCAGCCGGTCGTCAGCCGAATCAGACCGTCACCCCCCCCTCCCTGGAGCGCTTCTCTCTCCCTCTGTAGAACTAACTTCATTTACAGCCGGAACAGGATAGTGGAGACTCGATCTATCTCAAGGTCGGAATGGCGCTCTCTCCCCCCTCGGGAGGTGCACCAACAATGTGGGCCTACAAACAATGGACAAGCAGTATACATTCCTCCAGCCGCCCCTACAAGAGCTACCCAACTGCATTGTCGCCGCCGAACTGGCTGTCTCACCCCGGCCCGCGTACGCTGTCTCTCGAGGACCGATGGCAGGAATTCACAGCGCAGGCTTGACTGGAATGAATCCCTCCCTCCCGACGGGTCAAAAGCGCGGCAGCTTTTGCCCCCCCGGGAGATGGCCACGTCCAACAAGTTGTTGTCGTCTGCCTCTGTCTATCACGAGATCTCGGGACCAAGCCCGCGGCCAGCACAGGAACATTGACCCCCACAGCCATCATGGTCAACTCGCGCGAAGAGCTCGCCCAGTCCCTCAACGACCTGATTGAGCGGCTGCTCCCTGTAAGCCCGCCCCCCCCCCATCCCCGCGCTCCGTCCTGCTGACGACGATGGCGGCGCGACGGACGACGCGACGACGGCAGCTGACGTGAACACTCCGCAGTGGAAGATGGTGTGGGAAATCCTCGAAAAGCATCAGTCCAGGATCACGGCCGACTTGGCCGACGACGAGCTCGCGGCGGCGCAGAAGCGGTTAGAGGACCGGATAATGGCCGAGATCCCGCGGTTCTACGTCAAGCCGCTGCTGCTGGAGTTTTCCGACATCGCGTGGGAGCTCGACTGTACGTCGGACGAGGTCAGCAACGAGTACGGCTCCCCGTTCGTGGATCGGTACTGGGAGATCGAGAAGGATGCGTACCCTTACGGCAAGGTAGGTTGGCCACGTGCGGGAGCGGACGCAGGGGCGCAGGGGCTTGAGTGCCCAGGGAGGGGGGGCACCGGGATAGTGCATGAGAAGCGGGAAAGCGCTGACTATCTCGCGTCCGTGCGCGCGCGGCCAGATATTCGTCCATACTATTGGTCGCACCCGGAAGATCGTCGGAACGCACGAGGGGGATGAGCGCGATCGGGATGACCAGTGGAGCGAACACATCCCCTGCCTATGCAGCATGTTCGCCAGGCTGGTCGTGGCTGTGGCTTCCGGTCGGATACGGCCGGAGGAGGCGGCGGCCGCGGCCATAGACGACGTGCCGGACCGGTGCGTGTGTGAAGGAAGGGAGGGGGGCCACGGCGACGGACCGAGAGACGGGCGAGGGCGCGGGGTCAAGGGGGCCAGGTAACGTGGCCCACTGGATACACATGCCGGGATCGAACTGTAAGGATAGTGTAATAATCCAACTACCCCCGGACGTGGCGGGGGTTTCTCGGCATGTGCTGGCTGGCTGTCTCGCTGGCCGCCTTTTTCTCAAGAAGCCGGTAATAAGAGACAGAGATAATGGGTGTGACTGATGTGAGCGTTGGAATATCTATGTACTCTACCTACACTAAGAAACTAAGACGCGGCAAAGCCTGAGAAGCTCCCCGCGCCCAGCCCAAAACCTTTAAATCGCACAAAGTGGGATCCATCTGGGCCCGGAGAAAGGCCACAGGCGGAAGGTAAACTCTTCGGCCCTATATGTCTGGAGGCAAGCTGCTTCCTAAATTCGGCAGCACCCGAACTCGGCAACAGGACACAATGTAGTCCCGGTTAGAGGGCTTATCTCTTGACCGCAAGATAGATCGGAGTCCAGGCCTCGGGTATAAGTTACTCGAGGGCTCGGCGTGCCTGTAGGCTATGCTTATAAAGTTTTTTCTTTTCTATCATCAGAGAAAGCCCTTGTAGGTGGCGGGTATTTAAGCTGGTTATAGTTACGTCGGTCCTACGCGGGGGACCGTTGGGGCCGCCCTACGAGACATTACAATAATACGATAGGATGAAAGACCTCAAGTCGATAATGTTTCCAGGCGGGTTTTATCGGAGGATATAGTCCAGTCTGGCTGTAGGGGGTCTATAGCCAGCGTAGTCTCCGCGGTCCTCGCGGTCCTACATTGCGAGCATAGGCCGTACGGGCATGATGCCCTCTAGTATAGATGCACGGTCGTGATATGCGGTCCTAACGTGTCGCGCGACCGGGGGATTACTATGCACGCGGCCCTCGCGGGCATAACTGGGGGCAGGGACCGCATGACTGGGGGAGGGACCGCCTGGTTTATTGCACTGGTCACCCGTCCCTAGGAGTACAACCAGCTGGGTCTATCCGAGGGGATAAAAAGGGAAGAAGTACGGGATGTTAGGTTACATGATGATCTCCCATGCCAGCTGCTCTGCTGCTCTGCTGACCTGGATAATGAATAATTGCCCCCCTCGGCCAGCGGCCAAGATCCGATATATCTAGCCGGACGTAGGGTGCCATCGCAGAGGCGGAGAGAACGCAGCCAATGATCCGAGATGATGCAGTCTTGAGCGGAATATCCTCACTAGGAAGTTCCATCGGGCAGGCAGAGCAGACACTATGGCCGTGGGCACGAGGTGGCCGTGCATTCCCGGGGATCTATCTCACCACCTCTCACCCCCAGACCCGGTGGCCCGACCCCAGTTCTTCTGCTCATACAACCCGCCATAAAGGTCACTGCTATAGAGAGTACGAGTAAGCGGAGAGCGGTGCCATGTCCCCTTCCCTTCCCCCTCCAACCCCTCGAGCTCCGCCCACGTCCGCGACCAGCCCTCAGCCTCCCATAGGCCCCCCAATACCACATATCTCTGCACGACGGCGTATGAAGAAAAAAAAGACCGTCCTCACTCGACCCGTATCACGACCCGCCAGCCCAGCGCGCCCGCCTCCCGGATCGCGCACCCCAGGCAGCCCCTGCGGCGCCGGCTCACCAGTGCGTCCCACCCCTTCTCCGCACACAGAGCCCGGACCAGCACCTCCATGTCGGATCCGAACCGCCTCTGCCGGCTCTCGAGGAGCATCATATTGTCCCGCGGCGGAGGGTGCGTGGGCTGCGGCGGCGGCGATGACAGCTCCGCCGGCCAGTTATGGGTCCAGTCGCCTCCCCGCCGCAGCACCGGCGAGCTCGGCGACATGATCGGGTCGGCGGTGCCATCCTCGCTGAAGCTCGCGCTGCCGCTGCGGCGCGACCGCAGCGACCGTGACTCGGCCGACGATGATGGGGTCGGCGATGGGGGCGACCCATCGTCGGCCAGCCATCGCCGTCCCAGCCATCGCCGGCGCCGGCCCGCGAAGCCGGTGATGCAATCGACGATGAGCACCCGCGGGGGCGGGGCCGGCTGATTGCTCGGCGGCGCCGTTGCGGCGTCGTCTTCTTCAGATCCATCCCGGAGCAGTTCGTCCAGAGACTCGTCCGCGTACCGGTCGAGGAGGTCCGACAGGTGTATGACCGTGTACGTGTACCGCTTGTGGATTGGGTGACCTGGGGGAGATCAGTAGCTGGGTGTTGACTCCCCCCGCGCCGCGCGGATGATACCTGGCAGAGATGAAAA
>JAOYNC020008833.1:0-17343 GCA_025802115.2 Bertia moriformis
GCCCGTCAACCAGCCAGCCCGTCAACCAACCAGGGTAAATAGATCCTAATCAAGCTCCCTCATCTGCCTCCAGCGTGGGAAGAGCAGCTGCAGCGGCGCGCTCGACGAAAATGGATACCATCAGTGGAGCCTCTGCCGCCGCCGCCGCCCGGCTGAGACGAACCTTTCGCTACCCCGATCCCGACGACCTTGACGACTTGGACCACCTTGACGACTCGGCCGCGTCCGGCGGCCATGCTTCGGCCCAGGCCATGGACGAACAAGGCAAGCCGTTGCCTGGTCCACACACATCCCCCCGCCGCCCCCCTCCTGCCCCCCCCACTTCCCCGCTAACACATGAACATGCACCTACTGCCTTTCCTTGCCCAGAGCAGGAGCGGCTGATCAAGCAGCTCGGTGCGCAGAACGCGCGCCGAGATAACCAGTTCCGGCTCGCGCTCCTGGCTCTCCCCATCGCATCCGCCCTCCCGTACGTCCCGGCCCTCCTCCGGACCCGGACCCGACTCCTCTCCACCCTCGCGCTCACCTCGCTCGCTGCCACTGCGTACGTCCTCCACCATCTCCCACCCGGTGTCACCGGCATATCACCGCTGGACCGGTGGAACGGTGGCCGGCGCCGCTCTCGCGTCGTCTCTGGCCGGAACAGATACGCCGGGAGAGCCGGTCGCGGCAGGGAAGTGGACAGGAACGAGGACGAGGACGAGGGCTATGCGGATGAGGACGAGGATGAGGATGGGGAAGGGGAGGGCAGGGAGCCCAGGCCGGCCTATATGGGGCTACCGCAGCACCGGCAGCACCGGCAGCAGCTCAGGTCCCCTCTCGAGCAGTATCTGCCGTACCTGAACCTGGGCTTGTGTGTCCTCACCGCGCTGCTGGGCCTCATCAGCGTGCCGCCGCCGGGGGGGCACGCCAGCCCGACACGTCTCCTTGCCGACACGGCCGGGCTCGGCAACCTCCCCGCCATCGTCTACGCCGTCATCCTGCTGGCAAAGGTGGTCATGGGGAGCGTCGACCCGGAAAGGGAGCTGGCCCGGCTGAGATATGGTTACAAGGGGGCATAGCCGGTCGGGTCGCGGCTGGCCAGCCGCAGCCGGTTCATTGATTATCTCTGCATTCTGCATCACCACTCTCCGGCCTCGCGATCGAGACACTCATGGCCCGGTGCGGCGCCAGGATCCGGCACATCAAATATACATAATTCACTGTTTCAGGGGTTACGGTGTCGCGATCCCTCATCCTGCCGGGGAGCGCCCGCCCGCTCGGCCGCCTTTCCCTCCTCCGGACATACTGGTGCGCGGCCGGCTCGGCAGCTGGATGGATAAGCCTGTCTGTCTCGGCGATATCTCTAGTAATGAGGATTGTAGATATGCTCTGGCCCAATAGGTAAAGTATGCTTGCCTGCCTGCCCTTTTCGCTAATACCGAGGCCACTGCACTCGGTCATAATCCGACCTATCATGGAGAGATAGATGAACGCCCACTCTCTCGCCGCCGTCACACTCGGTCCGTCCGTCCCTGCCGGTCCCATTCCATAACCCCTGCACCCTCCCTCCTCAATCACATTATGCTGCATCGCTTCTTCTTCCGGCGTGGTCCAAAGATCCGATCGGCCACTGTGTCGTCGAATAGCCGGGACGGCGACACTCTGCAAGCCGTCGGGCGCGGGCGGTGCCGAGTCTGTCGTGGCGGCGGCCAGACACGGCAGCGGTCCGGGAGCGGGGATAAAGCGAGCGCAGGGCCCGCCTTCTCAGGTCTCGACACCTCCGCGGACGGCTCGGCCCCTAGGCCTGGTTGCCCACGAGGTTATTTACCAGACCAGCAGCATGGTGACGGTCATGATGATGATGATGGTGGTGGTGGTGGCCCTGCCCGTGCTCGTCGCCGTCGTGATGCAGCGTGACGCTGTTGAACTCCTCAAAGGGATCCACCACCGGCTCGAGCTCATGCCCGGGCGTGGCCAGGCCGCTGTCGAGCGGCACTCCCTTGCCCTTCATCGGCCGGGACCCGCTGATGTCGACGCTCTCGCTCTCCTTGACGTTTCTGAAGTTGACCGTGTCCGCCCCGGCGTCCTGCTTGGGGACGATCGGCGGCTTCATGTGCCGGATCAGTGCCCACTGAGTCTGGCGGAAGAAGGGGTGGGCCTTGATGTCGGACGCGCCGGCGCGGGCGCCGAGTCGGCGATTCTCGTCCTTGATCAGGAGCTTTCGGATGAGGGACTTGCACATGCTAGAAACGAGGGGTCGGTCAGTATGTCAGGGGGAAACAAAGGACCGAGGGAGGGGGAGGGGAGGGGGGAGAGGAGAGAGAAGAGAAAAGAGAGAAGAGAAAAGAGAGGAGAGAGAAGAGAGGAGAGAGAAGAGAGGAGAGAGAAGAGCGAAGAGAGAAGAGAGGGGAGGCGGAGAGCGGAAGGGCGAGAGCGGAGAGGGGGCAAATACGCACTTGGAGGGCTGCGCCATGGCCGGGCTGTCGGGGAAGGGAATGTCCTCCCGCAGGATGTTGGCAAACGTGGCGTTGCGGTTCTTGCCCTTGAACGGAGTGGTGCCGTACAGCATCTCGTACACGAGGATGCCCAACGTCCACCAGTCCACCGCGCTGGTGTGGCCGCTTCCCTTGATGACCTCGGGCGCGATATACTCCTCGGTCCCGACAAAGGAATTTGTTCTGAAGTTGGCGATGCACGATTTGGTGTCGATCGTCGGCAGCGAGTCGGTCCTGGCCCCGTTCTTGCTGATTATCATCGTCGGCTTGCCGCCCGGGCCGGACTGCTTTGACAGGTCGAAGTCGGACAGCATGATGTGGCCCGACTGGTGGAGAAGGATATCTGGCCGCGAGTCAGTGTGAGTCAGTAGGAAAAGGAAAAGGACAAGAAGAAATTACACACTCTCGGGCTTCAAGTCGCGGTAGATGAATCCCATCAGGTGGAGATATTCCAGCGCCGCCGTGACCTCGGCCGCGTAGAACCGGGCCGCGTCCTCGCTGATGCACTTGCCCGGTCGGGTCTGGAGCGCGCGGAAGAACTCGCCGCCGCTGCAGTATTCCATGCAGAGGTAGAGGTAGTCCTCCGACTGGAAGGAGTGATACAGCGTCACGATGAACGGGTGGTTGCTGGTCGCCAGGATCTCCTGCTCGGCCAGCGCCCGCTTGATCTTGTTGCGCTTGATCATCTCCTTCTTGCTCAGCACTAATCAGTCGATCAATCAATCAGTCGGACCGGCTCGAGTCAGCTTCCAGACAGGTTCATCCACGCGGCGGACCATGCCGCCAGTCCCCAGGGAGAAGCAGCCGTGATCGTCATCATACCCTTCATCGCGTATAGCCGGTTGCTCTTCTTCTCCTTGACCAGATACACCTTGCCGACGTCGCCCTTGCCGATGAGCTTGATCTTGTCGAAGCTCTGCGGCCCAACCTCGACATTCCTGACCTTGATCGAGTTGGAGCTGTACGTCCTCCGGAACGCGACCGCGGACCGGCCCGGCTCGGGCAGGGCGCCCAGGCTGTCGCTCTCGCTCGAGCCTGGTCCAGCCGAGTCATTGACCCTGTTGTTATTGTTGCCGCCGCCGCCGCTGCTGCTGTTGCTGGGGTCATTGATGTCGTCGAGTCCGTCGTCATTATGCTTGCTGCTGCTGCTGCTGCCGGGGCTGTCCCTGAGCCCGAGCGCGCCCGACTCCTTGTTCACGACGAGGGGATCTTTGCCCAGCTCGGCCGTGGCCGGCCGCTCGTCGGGCGCGATGCCGGAGCTCTTGGAGAAGAAGCCGTGGGCGTTGGGGGCGCTGGCGACGCGCCTCAGCCGCCTGGCCAGCTCCTCCTTGGTGGCCGAGGTGTGGTTCTCCTTGCCGGTGCCGTTGTCGTCGATCGTAATCACCGGCGTGTGCGGAGGGCTCGGCGGCACCGACGGCGGGCTGTTGAGGTGTCGCAGGTCGGGCGGGCCCTGGTGAGCAAAGTAGGGGTTGGCAATCGCGGTCGGGCTGATGACCTCATGGAGCGGGTTTCCCTCGCTGGCGATGGTCTGGGACCGGATCCGGCCGGCCGAATTGGTGGTGAAGAACTTGCGAAACGACTTGGGCCGATCCCGGCCGGCGCCATCGTCCGACCGGGCTTCCTGGCTGCTGTGGCCGCTGCTGACCTGGCCGCTCGACGTGTTGATCCGAAAGAAGTTTTTCAGCTTCTGGGGCACCGATTTGGGCTGGGCCTTGATGTTGGGGTGGTGGTGGTGGTTGAGAGCCATGGCTGGCTGGATCGGGTGGTCGGATCGGTCACGAAGCCGAATCCATTGCCGACGGATGTAGCCCTGTCTCGGAGAGTCTGCCGAAAGGTTGTCTGGCTTTTCCGGAGCGGCGCCAGCAGGGGTGCAGTCAGATTCGGACCCGACGACGGGGACTGTGGTGGAGGCGGCAGCCGTGGTGCTGGTGCTGGTGGAGGCGGCAGCCGTGGTGCGGGTGCTGGTGCTGGTGCTGGTGCTGGTGGAAGCGGCGGTGGTGGTGACTCTGGAGTCGGCGGCGGCGGCGGCGGCGGCGGCGGCGGCGGCGGCGGCGTCTGGGGGGGTCGCGGTGTGGAGGAGTGAGGCGGGCATTGGCGGAAGAGGGAGGGCTTGAGGAGGATGGGTCCGGTGGGTAAAATGCTGAGGCACAGCGCCTAGCGCGAGTAGGGGGGACAGAACTGGCCAGAGGCTCGGCCGGGTCAGCATTACCAGCCGGAAGAAGGGTGCCGGCTGGCCTGCTCTTACCTGCTCACCACCAGGGACCAATCGCTTTCTGGCTGGCTGCCTGGACTGAGGGATGGCCGGGCCGGAGCTGCTGGCGGTCGGTCGCTCGCTCGACCGAACGGAGGAGGGGCCGTATGATTGGACAGGTATGATTGATGTCGTGTATTAGAGGGTTCTGTTCGACTCTTGCTGGTCAGACCCGACTCGGCAGTGCTTGGGCAGCAATTCTGCAAACCAGAGATGGACAAAGCGAGCCGACGGTTCTCATGAGACAACCTTCTGGGGCGCTTACATATCCGCAGGCCGTCCCGGGATCCCTGCTGGGATGTCTCGGAGCTCTGCTGCTGCTGCTGTTGCTGCCGCTGCTGCTGTTCCTGGCGGGAGGCCTTGGGAGTGACAACCAGTCTGCGCATGAGTGGTAGTGATGCGAGCGCGTGTTGGAGGACGTGGTGTCGGTCTGTCTGTGACGGGATTGACAAATACTGGATGATTTTCGAACCCAGCTCACAGCGCGCAGAGCTTAAACACGGGGAGGCCAAATCGGTTTGACATTCAAGGAGCTTGACCCCCAACTTGGCTCTACTCCGCTCCTGCCTGCTCCTGCCGGGAAGGAGTCGGAGACCACGGCGGCTCCTTACTTTATCATCAAGCGCCCACCCCACCCCCTCTCCCCCCTCTCCCCTCTCTGGTCGCCGACCTCTCTCTCTCAGTTTCTCTTGGCATGCTTCTTTCCAGGTTGCTTGTCTTGTTCATTTCTGTCTGCTCCAATTTCGCCACGCCCCTGACCGCCCCTGGCGGCCCCTCTTCTGGGCCCTTGTCCTCTTGACCAATCGGAATGGGGTTGTACCTACGTGGCCGCTGTCTGCTGCTGCTGCTGGCTGACAGACGGCTGGCTGGCAGTCGCAGACGAAGCTGACAAATCATCAAGTCGCACGTTTATGTGGTCGGACTCTCACCAACAGCCGTTGCCGATTTGATGGTCTGGCCATGATCATGCCACGAGGCTCTGTGGTGGCAGCTTCCAGTGGAAAGCTGCTTATTTAGTGGCCAGTGGACCCCCCTCTCCGGGACGCGCTTTGGTGCTGCTGTTTCTTTCTATTGGCATGGACTCGACAGCTGGACAGGCAGGCTCCAACCGACCACGGATGTGGCGCCGGCCACATTATTTATTCTCCCGAGGTATGAAATGAAGCCAACCGCTGGCTTGCCCAAAAGGCTCGACGTACGCAAGTTTATTTATATCGCCAGATGGCCGGGAAGAACGGCATCAGTCGCTCCCTTTTTTCTCCCCCGAGACGTCCGTACTAGTTGCTCCCATCTCCTTGACGTTAATTCGTTAATTTGCTACAGGGTGCTGCAGCCAGTGGCGCCGGGCCGTTGGCCGGCGCTGGCCGGCACTGGCCGCGATTTGGACTGCTGGGGGCAGCCCTGGTTCGGCAGTTTTATTTTTGGATTTGTATCCCTTTTTTTTGCTTGTTTTTGTTTTTGCATTGCCTGTCCTCGGCCTTGCTAGCTTTCGCCCCGCATCAGGACCCAAGAGGGCAGCCAATCAAGTCCAGATATTGCTTCTTGCCCGTTTCACCTTGGTTCGCCGAGGCCGTTCCTGCTGCTTCGCCTCCTTGGCCTCTTTGCCTGCTTTGCCGGAGAAGCCGAGTCCAGCAAAGAGGGGCTGTGGCTGTGGCTGTGCGCCATGGTGACGTCGACATTGCCGGCTCCAAAATCCCGCCGAGGGCATGACCATTCACCGTAGTCGGATTCTCGGCAGCTTTGATCATTTAAATAAAACACCTGCGCAATCATCCCAGAGGTGACCCTCCCGACACATTTACCTCCTCATTCCATTTTTTTCGTCGCCTTCTCACACTCCTACTTACCCGCCCACCCGTCATTGCCACGGCCAGCATGGTGACGGTCCAGGACGATTTCGCCCCCCCTCCGGGGCCGCCCCCCCCGAAGCAGCCGCAAGTACCCGAGGGCTGGGTCGCGCGCTGGAACGAACAGTACAAGGAATGGTGAGCGAACACCCGAGCGGGCGAGCGGGCGAGCTCGCAAAAATACCGCTACCAGAACCACCCTGACCTTCCAACCCCCGCCCAGGTTCTACGTCAACAAGTACACCAAGCAGTCGCAGTGGAACAAGCCGGTCGAGCCGGCTTACCCGCCTGGAGAGGAGCCGCCGACGGAGCCGCCGCCGGGATATACCGCCGGTGACGGTCCAGCCCCGACCGATTCCAAGAAGAACCCGTTTGCAGAGCACGCCAACCCCGACTACTTTGGCTCCGGATCTGCCTCTTCGAGGCAGGAGGACGAAGATGCCCGGCTGGCCGCCCAGCTGCAGGCGGAGGAGAACGCGCGCGCGACCGGAGGGTCCCTCCGAACCAGCCCCTACCCGCAGGGCCAGAGTCCCTATCTGCAGCAGCAGCAGAGCCCGTACCCGGGCCCGGACGTCCGCGCCGACAAGGCTCGGTCCAAGGGAGGCTTCCTGGGCAAGCTGATGGGCAAGATGGGCGGCGGCGCCAGCTCGTCGCAGCAGGGTCCCGGCTACTCTCAGTCACCCTCGCCCCAGTACGGCCAAGCCCAGCAGTATCCCTCTGCTCAGGCCTACGGATACCAGCAAGCACCGGCCGGATACGGTGGCGGCGGATACGGTGGCGGAGGCGGAGGATACGGACCCCAGCCCGGATACGGCGCCCCATACGGCGGCGCCGGCTACGGTCCGCAGTATCCTCCCAGGAAACAAGGCGGCGGTGGCATGGGAATGCTCGGCGGGGCCGCCCTGGGCCTCGGCGCCGGCGTGGTCGGCGGCATGGTGCTGGAGGATGCCATCGACGACCACGAGCAGGCTGCGTACGACCAAGGCTACGGTAGGCTTTCCCTCCCCGACACCGTTTCCCATCCACGTGCTGATGTGCTGATGGCCACTTGGCAGACAACGGCCAGAACCAGGACGACGGCGGAGGCGGCTATGACGATGGCGGCGGCTACGATGATGGCGGCGGCTTTGACGGTGGAGATTTCTAAGCCCGGGAACCTAAGCAGTACATGCGGGAGCAGAGAAAGGCAGGGGGAAGCAGGCGCAGAGCAGGACAGGGAGGCAGGAGTGGCAGGGGAGAGCAGGATGAGAGGCGTGGTGGTGATTAGCTGAATACCTGCCTGCCTCAGCATTGGCCCATTCTCCATTTTTTCACTCCGCCATGCCAATAGCCGTCTGGCTGCCTCGTTGCAATCCGACCTCGCATCTTCCCCTCACCTCAGACCTCCCCCACCTCCCTCCTCCCGCCCCCCACCTCCCACCTGATTGACTCTTGTGCAAAGTACTCCTGGCCACTGGCGTGCCCCTCCCCCGGGTCCCCCAGTCCAACTCCCCGCGGGTGGCGACCGACCTCCCAGTCGCCATTCGCCGCCCGTATTCGCCGCAGGTGGGGTTGGGCCCCGGGGGGCCCTGGGCCCACCACCCTCCACGTGACCATTCCGGCCTGACCGAACGACCGCATGGAAAGCTCCTTCCCGCTGCCATTCGGCCCTCGCCTCCTCATTCCTCGCTCTGCAGTCCGAGGAGGCCGAAGGAGCCATTACTCGACGAAACCGTGACCCGACTGGGCGGATACTGCCCTTTCCGCTCCCCTCCCTTTTTTGCGCCCGTGGCCAAACAGACAGAACTTGTCGAGCGCGCCACGTCCTGTGACCGTCCGTGGACGCATCCGTGCCTGATCCGGAAGACCCCGGCTGCAGCTCCCAACCTGGACGTCCGGACGTGCCGCCCTCTCCCCGCAAAGCGCAGAGCGTCACACTTGGACGAGAGGTTATCCTCCTGCGTGCGGTCTTTATTTCGACTGACTGCCGTCCCCTGACTGCCACCACGAGTGTAGAGCCCGCCACGGCGAGTGGTCTTGAGACTTTTTCTGCTGCCGCTGGATTGCCCTTCTGCGTGTCTCCCCACCAACCCGGTCTTCTCGTTTCCTGCCCTCCCACCATGACTGTGATCGCCATCCTGTTCTGACAAGAGCGCCATGGGGAGAGAGAAGAGGCCAGTCCAGGCGCCGGGATGGGCCGCCGGCACGGCGCTGAAACATCGCCGAGCCGGCCGCTACGTCCTGGGATCGGCCGACCATGTTGCTGCCGGATCGATGGCCGCCGCCCTCGCGGCCCGACCGGCCCCGCCCCCGGCCAAGTCCAGGCACAAGACCATCATCGAGATGATCGAGAACGAGGACAAGAATGACCGTTTGGAACTGAGGGTGGGTATTGTGTGTGTGCGCCCGGGTGTGGCCCGTGTCTGAGACGGGATCAGGAAAATGTTGACAGGCCTTGCCGCCGCTGCTGTTGCCGGCCGCCCCTCTTGCAAGGTCACGACGCATCGCGAGCCGCCTCCCGAGTTTCAATTCGTCCCGATCGGCAACCCCGAGCTCACGAGGCTGTGCAAGAGCATGTCGAAAGAGAGGGGCATGGTGATCTACATCGTATCGGTATGTTTCCTGCCCCGGCGTACGACCCCGGCCGCACCCGCCTGCTCGGCCCCTGCCAACAAGACTGCAGACCTCCAGCCACCCGTCCGTAACCCGGATAGCGCTACACATCAGCCGGATCGGCCACCACGTGCACGAGTCGATCATCAGGGATGCCCAGGCCATGCTGGGGCATCACCCGGTCCCCGGCCCCAATCCGCCATCCGGCCCGACCGGAGCGCCCGAGCCGATACCCGAGTCCCAGGCCGAGATCAATTCCCAGGCGGACGCTGCCATCCGGGACCTGTTTCCGCGAATACCCAACCCGGATCGGCAGATGATCATAGACCATGCGTTCCGAAAGGTATGTCTTCATCCGACCTCCCCCCCCCTTTCCCTCCGCAGAGATCCTAAAGGTGTTTTTCTTTTCCCCTTCCGTTCGATAGGGCTCCACCTTCAGGGGCGCGCCCCTGGTCGGCAACGCCGCCGATCTTTCCCTCCCTCTGAGAGTCCAGCTCGCCGTCCTCGCCCACATCCGGCACGTCCATACCCCATACGACGATCTGTGGCGTCGGACCACGTGGATGCATGCCAGGCGGGTGGTTCAGCCCATGTGCCTTGACATCCTCGTCAAGTGGCGAGGTGACGAGGAGAACGGGCGCCAGGACCTCGACTTCATCCTGAGGGAGATCGTCGTCATCTCGGACGACGAAGACGGCGAAACTGGGGATGACAACGGCGACGACACTGACGACGACGACGACGACAAAGATGACCGCCACCACGACGGTGATGGCGACGTAGAGGTTTCCCCTGCCACCCGCGCCCGCGCTCCGTTTATGATACCCGGTCTGACTCTGCTGGCTCAGTCCATGACAGGCCAGCAAGAGGCTCCGCCTTCGTCGTCTCCTCCGCGTATGCGGCCGAGACCGGTCCAAGATGAGCATGCTCCTCTCCTTCCTCCCCGTCCCCCGCCGCTCGCCCCTCCCCGTCCCCCGCCGGCTGCCCCTGACGGTCCCCATCTCTCCCTTCCGGCCCGCCCTCTTGCCTCCTTCCCCAGACCGGGTGAGAAGAGAAAGCACATGGCGGACAAGATCCCTCAGAGGGAATACAAGCGGTACCAGGCTGCCTGGGATCAGGCCGTCAGCCGCCGGCGCGAGGAGGAGCGCACCAACGGCGCGCCTCTCCCGAAGCCGGCCGGCGCGCCCTCGCCGCCGCTTATTCCCAGCGTGCCGTGTACGCGAAGTTACGAGCCCCACCCACAGTCCATCCATCCTGTGACCCAGCAGGATGATGGCGGAGTGCGGTCAGCTCATGTTTCTTTTATCCCTGGACCACCCGCTCCCGAGAGGCACCCTCCTCCCCCGGAGCGTGTGGGATGGCGTGACGGGCGGAGGCCTGCGGAAAGACGTTCCACGTCTGCGGCCTCATCAAATCCGCCCTTCCCCCCGGTGCCGTCTCTGTATGAGCAGCAGCAACAGCAGAAGGGAACGCAGCAGCAGAAGGAAACGCATCAGCAGCAGATTCATCCCGGAATTGCTGCGCAAGCGGTCCAAGACCGGCCAGGGCAGCTGCTGCACCGCTGCCCCTCATTGCCGCCTCTTCCCCCGGCCTACCATCACCATCCCTATCGAGATCTGCTCGTTCCGTCCATTGAGTCTCCGTCTCCTAGTGCTGTGACACCGGCAAGCCTGTGCGGCTCCTCCAGCTATGGCAGTCCGGTCTTTGGCAGCCAGGCTCATGATTCTCGAGTTTCGGCCTACTCCCCTTCATCGCTGGACACCGGCCCTTCTCCGGCTGCTGCTGCCCGCGAGTATCCCCAGTACCAGTCCTCCCCGCAGTACTATCACCATCAGCAGCAACAAGCCCAACAACCCCGACAACCCCAACAACCCCGACAGCCGCAACAGCCACAGCAGCAGCAGCCGCAGCCGCAGCAGCAGCAGCAAGAATTCCGCCAACGAGCGTTGGCCGACCATACGACCATGGTCGGGATGCTGTCCTGCGGCTACAAGATCTCCCAGCCGCAGTCCCCGCGTGCCGCTGCTGACGTCCACACTCAGGGTCTGGTCCATTCGAGCCCCGACCATGCCAACCATGACACCAGCACCAGCCATCTTCCTGGTCCTGCTCCCTTTACTGCCTCTGCTGC
Source organism: Bertia moriformis (assembly GCA_025802115.2). Classification (NCBI taxonomy): domain Eukaryota; kingdom Fungi; phylum Ascomycota; class Sordariomycetes; order Coronophorales; family Bertiaceae; genus Bertia; species Bertia moriformis. The sequence continues at coordinate 11,299 of JAOYNC020008833.1, forward strand.
CACTTCTGCTGCTGTACCTTTTCTTGGACTCATTGGACCCCCATCCGACCCCTCTCCATCTGGCCAACGGATCGGCCAGCCAGGAAATGGCCACTCGGGGCCGACTCTCACGTTCCGGGACCACCACCAGCAGCAGCAGCCCCAACACCAGCGCCAGCAGCGCCAGCAGTTGCAGCAGCAGCAGCGCCAGCACCACCAGCCGCAGCAGCAGCAGCATCACCATCATCATCTTAATCATCATAACCAGTCTGGCCCGGCTGGTGAGTACGAGGCCAGAGACAGGGCAGCCGCTAAGGATACCAGATATCTCGAGAGGAGTCAGTTGGATCCCCAATCCGAACCCCAATCCGACCCACGGACAGGGTTCGCGCCCGGTGATGGCCGAGGACAGCATACAGGATGGCGGCCGCAGAATGGCGTGGAGACTGTTTATTATCCAGCCCCGGCCACGACCCTGCCTCAGGCGAATCGCCAACCTCGCCACATGCCTGAGCACCACCCCGCTCTGGCGAGGCCCCCGGTCATGGCCATGGACCAGCCATCCTTCAACCACGGACCAAATCAACCAGGACCAGAACCGGCATCGAGTCAGGCACGGAACTCGAACCCGTTTGAGCCGCGGCGCCAGGGGGAGGATACCATGCCGAATTGGCGCCCCAGGCGCCAGTCATCGCCGATTCTGAGCTATCCCAATCCGGGGCCGCATCGCTACCGGTCTCCCACATATGAACCCTCACAGGTTTCCACCTCGGTGGGGGATTGGCCGAGCCAGAATCCAGAAGCTGAGGAGTAGGACTGCATAGCCAACCCGACCCCAACCACCAGACTTCTTTCTTTTGCCATGCGCGCGCTCGCTCTGCTAACTAACCCGACCTCTCGCAGCGCCAGATTCGGGCACAGGTATCCTCCGGCACCGAAGCCGGCGCGCATCCCGCTGCCGCTGTCGGAGGAGGAGAGGCGGTATCGCGAGGACCTGCTCAAGCATGGGGTAATTGTGATTGATTGAGTAGTAGGGTCGAGTAGGTAGGTAGCTTGCCGTCGGCATGGGTTCGAGTTCTGCCGATAGAGCGAGCGGGGGGGGCATCGCGGGAGAGGAGAGCATGGTAAAGCAGTGAAGGTCTGGCTTGTGGCATCATGTTCGGGGGTTGCATCATCATGGTCTGCGGGGGAGGTTTTACTGTTTCTTTTCGGCTTCATCGAGCATTAGGTAGGAGCTGCTTGGGAGTTGGGCGGAGCACCAGTAGGGGGGATGGCATGGGAAGGAAGGCTGTGGTCGGAGTGCTGATACGATCTGTATATTATACCCTGGGGCCATGCTTGCTTGCCGCATCGGGTATTCATCCTCAAGCGGCACTCTTGCCAGGTAGGTAGTAGGTAGTGCGTATCAAAGATTGGTGGCGGGAGTAAGAGAAGGGGCTGGCCGCTCGGCCAGGTTGCCGGCGAATTCAACCAGATACCTGCCTCGATATGAACATACTGGTTCTCCGCTGAGCAGACACCCGCGCACAGTACAACTGCAATCATCCAAGTCCGCGTCAAGGCCTGACCCTGACCAAGTACGCACATTCCCCATCGACGAATTGACACTCCTACGGGAATTGGCCGGACTCGCCCGAGTCAAGAAAAAAAGTGGGTTGATGATGAAGCCCTCCAAGCGCTGCCAAATATCAGTCTGCGCTGATCGAGAAACCCGCTTTCCCTCCCTTCATATTCCTAACACACATCACATAGCACCCCTTTCCATACCGCTCCATGCTGCCTCACGCCCCCCCCCGCCCTCCTTCAAACCTCCCTCGCGCTCCGCTGCCTGATCTGTTGCCTCTTGATACCGCCATGGTCCCCCCCATCTCAGAAAACAAGCGAGCAGAAAAAAAATCTAACTCGAGAATGAAAGGAAACCCCGGCCGAGTGTCGCAGATCGACAACAAGGACACTGCCGACGGCGGCCGTTGGGCGTGAGATAGTTTACTATTGCCGCCACCATGATTAGCAAGCTGTTGACCATGCCGATGTAAAGGGATAGGGGGCATGTCGTAGTGGTGGCACTGGGACTGACAAGGATCTCGTTCATGTCAGCGTCGCCGCCGTTGTTATTGGCAGCGGCGCCGTTGGTGGAAACCTCCATGTTCTCGCCGCTGCCAGGCGCGGCCACGAAGTAGTCAGCCATTTCGGCATCCAGCTCATTGACCGTCTTCTTCGCCGCCCTGACGGGGCGACCACCGCGCCGACCAGTCGGCTGGTTCCTGCCGGGGGTGCCCTTGCCGATCTTGTGGTGCCTCGTGTCGGCGGCCGACCTCGGCTGGGGCTTATCCTTCTTCGGTTGCCTACTACTCGTTAGGAACCAGAATGCAACGAGAAAGAATCGGAGGGCCACTCACCCTGCTCGCTCTAGGAGGCTCTTGGCCGACGGCTGGAGGATACTCGAGGCCTTGGCTCCGCCGACAAGAACCTCGATCTGGAAGAAACGAGGTCAGAAACGGTATCGCCACACTCGCGCAGATATTCTCGACGCCGGTCGTCGACCATACCTTGATCGGGATCTCGTCAATCGGCAGTTTGTCTAGTTCCCGAAAGGCCGAGGCTGCGCCGGCTTCGGTGTCAAAGGTGACCGTGGCCTCTCCCCGGCTGGCTCTATCCGGACCGTAGTGGACCTCGACATTCTTCACTCCGCCGACCACCTTGTTGAAGTATTCCTGATCAAAGGGCGTCAGTCACGCGCGGAAGTCGACGGGCAATCCCTCCTCCTCGTCACAAGCCATCGACCATCGAGACGAGCGGAGGGCAACCGGACAGTTGCCAGCAGGTCGGGAGCAGACTCGTGAGCAGCCGGGCCGATTTGGCCAGCATCTCTCCCCAGGTCAGGAGCCAACTTCTTGGACCGACACGCCAGGTCGGGCATGAAAAAAGCTCGGCAGCGTTTTCCATGCTCCGACCGGACGAGTCCCCCCCATCCTCCCTTTTCCTCATTCTCCCTCCCCTCCTAACCGACCGGGCCACCGAAACCCTGCTGTATTCGCCCCCGAGGATCAAGGATTACGCATTGCTGCTGCACGTATGCTCTCTGCTCGACGAGCCTGTGTCCGAAAGGAGGCGAGCCAGTGCGCGCTCGCTGGGATGCGTCCCAAGCCGCTCAGCATCGGTCCCGAATATCTCAGCCGGCGCGCGTCGCTTGGGTGGTGTGCTGACCAGGCAACCAGAGCACAAGGACGTTTTTTTCTTGCGCAGCAGGGACGGCGGTGCACAGCATCCAGCCTGATCAGGCCGTCATGAGTCGACGGGATGCGAGCATGAATAGGAGCCTTGGCATTGGGATCATCTCGCCAGCGGCGGGACAACAGACCGGATGCGCTTCGATCGCAGTCGTGACGCGATGGTGGATATGGTGACGAAGAGTGGGATCTCGAACAGGGCCTGCAGGCTCTGGAGCCATTGGCGACATACCTTGATCATGGGCTCGGTGACGTCCAGAGGCTGGAAAAAAAACCCGAGTTAGACACGTGATCAAGCTGGTGGCCAGGTATTTAACTCCGGCTTGCTCACCAAGCTGCTGACGAGCACCTTGCTCTCCCGGTCGGAGCGAGCGCCGCTCGATCTCGATGGCTGGCCGCGGCCGGGTTTCTGAGCGGCGACGCGGGTGTCCTTGGGCTTCTTCTGGATACCGCCGGCGGGGCCCTTGGGCACCCCCTGGTGCGCGCGACGCGCAGGGTTGTGGCGCCTGTGCTCAGCGATGATGCTGTCGAGGGGCCGGTCGAGCTTGTTCTCGCTCATGTTGACGGCTTTGTGGCGCGTGGCAGGATTGTTCAAATAAAAAAAGGTCAAGGAGGGCCAGCGGGACTGGTGCTGATATTGGGTCTCGGTCTGCTGGGGCAAACTCTCGAGAATATCGATCAGGCCGATCAAGTTGGAGAGTGAGAACAAGGATCAGGAAAAGCCAGTGGTGGTTTTGGTCGGGGTGGATTGAGACGCGCGCGCGCTACGCGAGGAAGCTGAGAAATTGAGCGGGTGCGAGTCCGAAATTTCAGGCCGGATGTTGGCTGGTCGGAGAACGAGAAGGGAGATGAGAGACGAGAAACAGACGAAATAGAATCAGTGTCTCTCAGGCTGGGCTGGTGTGAAAAGGGGGAAGGTTTGTGGATGGTGGTGGAGCAGAGCAGTGTTTGGCTGGGTTAGGTTGACGCGAGCGTGGAAGGAGAGGAGGGAAGGGGAAAGGGGAGAGAGGGAGGGCGCGAAAATAAGAAACAGAAGAAAAGGAAAAAAAAACGGCGGCTTGGCCAGGCAGGGTGGCGGGCTAGTGTTGGGCTTGGCCAATCCGAGCCAAGCGTGGCAAGTGTGACCCCACAGGCTAGGCTCCCTCATTTCCCGACGGGTAGAGTCCGGGCGGCTGGCAACAATGTGGCCTCGACCCTCGACGTGGCCACGGTGTGGCATGAGCCGAACGAAGCGGTCGACGGCGGCTATTCCGAGCTTGCCCAGATACACCCGTCACACCTGTTTGCTTCGAAAAACACAACCGGGCAAGCCTCATCTGGCGCTCTTTCCCCCTATCCATGAGGAAACGACCCCGCCGCTTCTCTCCTCCGGTTGACTCACGACAGCAAACGTGGCCAGATTCAGGTTCCGGTCCAAGCGGCGCCCAAGGTTAGCCGGTATTGACAACAGAGGGCAACTCGTCAACGCGATTAGGCTGGCCAATGAGTCGGAGAGACGGGTGTATACCGTCTTATAGAGACCTTTAGACACTACCCAGCACTGGGAAATCCGCAAGGGGACTTGCAGTGATACTTGCGAGTACAAGGATTGCTTGTGAACGGCTGCCACCAGGTCTGCAGTAGATGTTCAACCAATACCCTGGCTACGAGTCGTCTGCAATGCCCACCCATGCCGACCTCGACGCACGTCGCAGAAGGCTACATATATGTCGTCGCCACCTGTGTGCGGCAGCAATCCGGTATGCTCCATCCTCTGATTTACCCATATCCGGCTGGGCCTGGACGCGAGGGGCCGGAATCATGCGCGGGCGTGGACACCCTCCAGAGCACGGCATACATCTTGCAGACGCGAGTGGCGGCCAATTGCCCAGCGAAGTACGAGAGCGGAGGACCTCATCTAGTGCGCCGATGATGATGGCGTCATAGTAATGATAGCTGGCCTAGGGCATCTGCCACGCGCTCCCCGGCCCACTGCCCCGTACAGCTAGGGCCATGGATGCCTACAGATGGCCAAGACACTGGCTTCTTCTTGTCTCCTCCACCGGGGCGCCTGCCTCCCGCCTCCCGCCTCCCGCCTCCCGAGCCTCACCTCGCGGCGGCGAAACCCCCCAACGCCTGCCGGAGAACCCCGCCGTGTTGTGTCAGGCCCGGCTATCGAGCGGCGACGGGCCGCCTGGCTTTCTGGTGCGGATCCGCCTTCATCTCAAGATAGTGGTAGACCATGATCAGGCCCATCGAGACGGTGCCGAGGAAGATGGCGATCTGGTAAAGCTCGGCGTCGGTGATCATGACTGGATAGTGATGGAGGTTGTCTGTCGCGTGCGGGTGCGGGTGCGTATGCGCGTGCGTGTGTGTACCGGAGTCGGGCAACGACAGAGGGCGGAAGCTGCCAGAGTCGGCGCTATTGACAGCTACTCGGGTCAGGTCAAGTCGAAGCGGGTGGCCGCGGCCGAATATGCTGCCTACCTTTTCTATCCGTATCGTCGCGTGGAGAGAGGGAGTGACCATATGCGCTCCCACGGAGCGACGCAGCATCGGGAAGGCCTGGTGGCAAATGCTCAACCGTCGGCCTTGGCAGGTGGCGGCCAGCTGGAAATCCCCGCTGCACATCCAACATTCGGAGCCAGTTTTGAATCCGTGTGACGCACAGAAGAACGGTCCCTAGGATTGGGCACCCACCGAATCGTCTGACTGCCTCGAACCGCAGCGGCAAAAGTGGCCGGAGCCGGGCCGGCATATCTCGTCCGTCTTACCGAGACCTCCCTCGTCAAACCGCAGCAGCACCGGCGTCAGGCACCTCCCCCCCGGCTCAGGCCGGCGCCCGGCAGCAGTGACC
>JAOYNC020008929.1:0-17333 GCA_025802115.2 Bertia moriformis
TACGTACCTTCATGTTGCCTGTTGCCGGTCACGGTTCGCGCAGGCCGTGGTCGAGTCGTTTTTCCTTCCGGCGCCGAACAGAAACCTAGGTGATGCTCGAGTTCAGTTGAGAAATATCCGGCAAAATGCGAATATTTGTGTGTGCTCCACCTAGGGCACTGCGGATTAGCTAAGCTGGACGGGAGAGGGGCAGGCTTCTTGGTGGGGCCCAGCCTCCCAATCCCGGCTAATGAGCTCTATGAGACGGACCCAGAGACACAGACAGCCGGCCCAATGCCGATTCTCGAGCCCTTCTAGCCCGAGCCAAGCAGGAGAACTGCCGTCCCGAGCAACCATGACGTCGAACCCGGGCCCCTCTGTCCCGCTCCATCCCCCTCGGCGGAGCAGCCAGCCCGCGCCAGGGCCGACGCAGCTCCCGACGATCCTGCAGACCCCGGCCGGGCTCGCCATTCTCGAGCTGCAGGGCACCATAAATCTGCCCGCGCCCGAAGCCGACGCCGACGCCGAGAGCAGCGGCAGCGGCAGCGGCAGCAGCCAGAGCGGGCACTCGCGGACCATCCCGATCGGGAGGCTCGAGTTCCCCGACTACAAGCCCGGCGGCGACGATGGCGACACCGCGTGGATGAAGCGGGTCACCCTGTTCGTGGGGCACCACCAGCGGCTGGCCGGAGAGGTGAAGAAGCTGCCGAAAGCTCTGGGGGTGGTGAGGAGAAGGCGAGGGGTCAAGGGGGCGGCCGAGCCGGACGAGCCGGACGAGCTGGAGGTGGTGGAAGTGATCAAGTACAAGCTCAGCTTTGCGCAGAGGCCAGAGCCGGTTGGAACCACCTGATGGAGCAGCAGCACGCGCGAGGGAGCTGGTGATATGAATTATTTATTTGGCCAGCAAAGGCAGAGATCCGCTCAAGGCCGTAATGCAATCTTGACGATGCCAGAGCCGGCGGGAACCGACCTGACTGTCACGCACGCACGCACGAGTGGAGTGATAATAAGGATTGGGTCGGTAATCATGAGAGATCTGCTCGAGGCCGTGGTGTAGTGTTTGCGACTCAAGAAGGGCAATGCAGATACCGACGCGACAGCAGGACCACAGTGTGAATCGATTGGTCAGGAGAGAGGAGTCGAGTCGAGCTGTGTTATGTCATTTTCGGGGCTGTTTGTGTATTCAATTCGGTCCTATGGTCTAGTGGTTATGACAGCGGATTCTGACAAACAAAAGAAGTTTCCGCTAGGCCAGGTTCGATTCCTGGTAGGACCTCACAATATGAATTTTTTTTTTCCGATTTCCAATTTTTATTCTCGCCTTTTTCTCCCCACCCACTCTCTCCCTCGCTTCAATCCGAGATGTATCGAATGCGCAGAGTGGCAGCGCAGTGGATTGTGCCGCGCTCCCAAATCAGATTTCCCTAAATCCGCTCCGCCCCCGCCCGCCATGGTCGACCTGCTGCCGCATTGAGGGGAGCCCGACCCCGATCCCGATCCGCCTCCCTCTCTCTGTGCTCAGAGATATATATGCATAGCCAGGTCGAGTGTGCAGAGCAGCAGCATCGGATTATGCCGCCCCATCAAGTCAAATCCACTCTGCCCCGCTGACTGTGATGCCGCCGATCGGCTGCCCTCGGCCCCCTGAGCTGATCGCGAGCCGCCTTTTTGTTTCTTTCCTGTCATATTTCTCCTCAAAACACTGTCAGGTCGAGTGAGCAGAGCGGCAGCATTGGATGGTGACGACCCATCAAATCATATTTCCCTATTCACCCTCCCCCCTGCCAATGACCCGTGCCGACACCGGCTGACCGCCGTCCGCCCCGTGGTCAACTTAAGGGGGGATCCCGATCTCGATCTGCCTCCCTATCCATTCTCATCCGCCATGGCGAGTCTCATTGGTCTCGGCTCCATCACCAGACATATTATACCTGCACAAGTTTTCCCCACTTTTCCCCATCGGTCACAGGATTCTTGTCCTTGCGAAAACAACACATGTACTCACGCCATCGTGGGACTCATGTCCCACGCCAAGGATGAACGGGAGTGGATGGTTGCGCCACATACGCGGCTGAGTCAAAGTACAGCTCAAGCCCGCGTCGACCAAGCCCACCTATCTATATATTGACATTACTCGTCACACCCGGAGGGCGCCCCCCGGCGGACAACCCCCACCGGAGACGTCCCGAGGTCATTCCCCACCGAGGACATCCCGAGGAGACCCCCAATCGTGTCGCCAGGTCGTGAGCGAGCCACTCAATTAATATCTACAGCTGGTCAAGAAAGAAACCAGTGCCCAAGTCCCGCGAGTGCACTATGCCTTGGCAAGTTAAAAAAGGGCGGGGAAGAAGGGCGGGGAAGAATGCAGATGAAAAGACCAACTCCAGCTGCCTAATCAAGTCATGATTCTCCCATCGACTGCCTACTTAAGCTTCCCCTCACGCGAGCGCGAAGATCCCGAACACGACCGAGAGCGCGGCGGCGGTGCCGACCCAGAGACTGCCGCCGGGGCGCGCGGGGTTCCCAGCATTATCGCTGCCGCCGCCGCCGCTGCCGCCGCTTCCAGACACCCCGCTGCCGGTGGCCCCCGGCACATTGCTGGCGTTGTCCGCGAGCGGGGTGACCGCGAGCCCGGTCACCGTGTCGCCACTGGCGTCCGTGATCTTCAGCCCGACCGCGTAGTCGGCCACCGGCACGATCCTGCCGACCGGAGCGGGGCTGATGCCGTTGTCGATCAGGGCCTGGCCGCCGGGCGGGACGGCCGGGATCGTGAAGTTGTTGCTGAAGTTCGACTCGGTGATCAGGCCGGGGCTGCAGGTCGGCGGCGCCGCCGTGCCTGCGGCCGGGGCCCCGTTCTCGAGCGTGGCCACGTCCAGCTTCGCGTACTGCTGCGTGAGGGTGTCGTAGTCTGCCAGCAGCTTGACGGAGCCGTCGGCGTTGACCTGGACAACCCCAAAGTCGTTCGCCTCCATCGTCCACTCGTACACGATCCCGCCCGAGAAGGTGGCCGCCATCGGGTCGGCGTAGATGGCCTGGATCTCGTTGAAGTAGCGCGGCTGCGGCGTGTTGCAGCCGTACTCGGACAAAAAGACGGGCACGGCCGAGTCCTTGAACATGGCCACCAGGTCCGCGTACGTGGACGACTCGAACGTGGCGTCGGACCCGCACCACGAGTACGAGTTGAGCGCGAAGAAGTCGGCGTTGGAGTTGTCGCCGTCGTTGTCGCACACGAGGTACGTGAACGTGTCGGCCAGCACGTCGCGCACGTCCGCGGCCGAGTAGCCGACCGGGATCGGCCGGGCCGCATGCTTATTGACGTAGTTCTTGAGGTCCCGGGTGACGGCCCGGAGGTAGGGCGGGACCACCTGGCCGGTGCCGACCGCGTTGATCACCTCGTTGGCGGCGAAGAAGGCGAGGGTGTTGGGGTAGCCCTTGAAGGCCTCGATCACGCCAAACGTATGGTTGAGGTAGCCGGAGAAGTACGTGGTCCAGGGCTCGTCACGGTTCAGCGAGTCGGGGAACTTGGGCCCGTTGACGTCGAGGATCATGTAGATGCCGGCCTGGTCATATGCGTTAGATTTCTGCAACTGGCCGGCTGGCAGAGCGGCCGGCCTATATGACGGACCGGCGACGGTCTGCCCGGCTGCTACTACTGCTACTGACCGCATTGAAGATGCTGGCGCACTCGTCGTGGTTGATGTCCGGCCCCAGGTTGTAGACCCGGATCGTGTTGATGCCCAGCTTCTGCATGAGGGCCGCGTCGCGGAGGCAGGTCGCGCCATCCGACAGCGGATCCTTGCCGTCACTCGGGTCGAATCCGGCCTCGCCACCGGGCTGGTACGCCATGCCGATGATCTGGAACTTCTTGTTCGTCTGCGGATTGACAAACGAGCTGCCCTGGATCTCGAGCGAGGTGACGGCAGCGGCCAGCGGTGCCGCCGCGAGGGCGAGCGCTATGGTCTTGAACTGCAAGCGGGAGGGCCGGGTCAGCAGATGGGGCGCGCCAATTGGAGGGGCAGTATGGTTGGATGGATGAGCAGGCATACGAGCATGGCAGCCGTTGTTGCGGTGCCGGTGGTGGTGGTTGGCGTTGGTGGTGGTGATGTTGGTGGTGGTGGAGATGGTGGCGGTGGTGGTGTTGGTGGTGAGTTGGTGGCAGCAGCTCCCAAGTCAAGATGCAAGCTATCTATCCCCCGAGCCCGCGGGTATCCCTTATTTGAGTTGCTTGCTCGCGCCTCCTCCAAAGTGCGCTTCTTGCCGGCTCCCGGCTGGTTCTTGACTGCCGCGTGCAAGTCTTCCGGTTCCGACTGCCAAACCGCTCCCAAGTGCCGCTTGGTTCCTCCCTTTTCTTTGGCCAGCCGGGTTACACCTCTCTTTGGGGTCGGGTCGTGTCGTCGGCGGGCTGCGTTTGTGTGTTTGTGTTTGTGTGTGTGTTTGTGTGTTCTCGAGATTACAATGCTGTGTCTAGGTATTGGAATGGAACTGGCCGAATAGATTCCAGCCAGCCGAGGGAGAGACGAGAAAGAGATGACGATGAGGGAGCAGGCAGGCCAGCAGATGCCTTTTTGGAGAGAAAAAATGCCGGGATTAAAAGATTGCTGGCTGCCACCTTCAAGACAGCGACCGGCTGGCGGATAGGGGAAGAAGACGAGGCAAGGAAGGGGGCAGGGCAAGAAAAAAAAAAGAAAAAAAAGGAGAGGCTGTGTCAGATGATGGATCACGGCAAGTTGGTGGTGATAATCCGGCGTGATGCGAGTGTTTGACAGGGACCGCAGGGACTGCAGGGCCACATAAAATGCAGGGACTGCAGGGACCCCCACCCGGCTCCCTGCCGCAGCCTCTCACTGCTGGCTGGCCCTGTCATGGTTCGGCCACGATGGCTCGGCCACGAGACCCCCACAGCTGGTACCTGACCTGCCGAACCTTGGCTCACTCGGACGGCCAATGTCTTGCCCGCCGCGGACATTGCATCCATTCTCGGGCGAAATTGGCAGCCATGTTTTTTCTAGTTGGCCACGCTCGCGCTCGCGCGCGCCCGCGCACTCGAGGGGCAGCTCCGACAGGGGACGGAGGTCCATGGGACCCCTCCGGCGATCATCATCATCGCTCCTGCTGCCGCCGAGATCTGTGCGCCGTGGGGCTCTCCTGCAAGCGCGCAGCGATATGATAAAAAAAAGCGTACCAGGTGTACTCGTGTCAGGATGTTTCCGTGTAAGGGTGCAGGGTGGGGATTCCGTGCGAGGCCGGCAGCTGTGCGTGCTTGAGAGGAATGGAAGGCTCGCGCACTCCGGCCCAGTCGGCCGCGCCGGGGTTCGGTGGGAACTTGGATGGGGCCGAGCCAACCGCGAATTTGGCTTTTCTTCCGTTCGGCTTGGCTGAGATTGAGCGATGCACGTGCCCCCTCTCTCGAGCGGGTGGAGATCAGGGTCCTTGGATCGGTGCGGCCGAGCGGATACCGTTGTCGCGCATCCAATCCAATCAGACCCATGCTTATTACGACGATCATGCCGCCCCAGAGGTCTCGCGTTCTGGCGGGGTTCTCGCGGGGTAACTGGTCGCGACAGATGTGGGAGGAGGGTTAGGTTATCCATCTTGGGTTCGGCTCCAGTCGTACTGAGACCAGAGAGCTGCGGCAGCTATGAGTTTACCACCGTCGAGCTCTGCCGCGACGTCATTTGTGCCGTATCTGTCCAATTACAATACCAGCTCGGTATTGGTATTGCTTTATCCTGCCACGATCCTAATTGGCAGCAGCCCGGGCCAGCTCGCCTCTGCTACCAGGCCCAGTGCCAAGCCCATTTCGGGTACCAAGCTCACTTCCGCTACCCAGCTCACTTGAACAACTGAGTTGGTCTCGACCGCCTTGGCAGCGAGGAGAATCGGCCCACGGCCGAGGCCGAAGCCATTCTTACCCGATTATCTATCAAGCCGAGCCTTTCAACAATCACCTGACCGATTCGGTCATTTAATCAGTAATTGGCCATGATCGACATGTCGGCTTCCTGCTTCCCGGCCCGAGTCATATATAATACTGGGAGAACCATGTGACGCTTGGGCCACACGAATAAGTCGACTGGTCCCGTCACCATACCGCATGCATCTGTTTGTATTTGAGATCGGCTGGTCCACCATATACCCGGCGTGCGGCAACGTCCTGGCCGTGTCTTGTGCACCGCACTATGGGGTGGGTGCCATGTGGACTGGGCGCGAATCTGTCCCTGCCAGTCTGTATGGTGGCTGACGGCGGTCTGGCGGACGACTCGTTCTTGTGCCTGCACCCCATCAGCTGAAATCCCTTGTCTTGCCAGTCATTACCACGGCACCACCGGAGGTGGCAAGGCTGCAAGTGCTATTGGCCGCCGACCTCTGCTACTGATACTAGAAATACTTGTATATCTCCCCATCACCCTCTGTCTATTTCCGACATTATTTATTTATCTATTTTAATTCCCACTTGTCCACCAAAGATCGGCAAGAAAATGCTCAGCATTTCTTCCCCACTCAGGTATTCGACTGCGGTCCGTCGGACATGAAGACTGGACCGTGGGCCCAAGTCGCCTGTTGGTTGTATTACTCCCGCATGGCCACCATATTCTTTTCTACTGCTACTGCTGCAGTCATCCTGCTGGCCACAGCGGCCAGCTGCACTTCATCCAAGCTGAACTCACTCGGGGGAAAGCCGCTACGGGGATTGACACATCAGGCCAGCCACTCTGTTTTGGCAGAGCTGGAACCAGAGGTGGCAGAGATTCCCGCCGTCACTTGGAACCCAAGACCGGTTCGTGCCCCTGGAACCAAAACAGGTCGCCGGGATCGCATCTTGACGTCTTTGACTTGCGTGCGCACTCTGTCCTGGCTCTCTTCGAAACGGATCACTGCAGGGATCAACATATTATACCGGCCACTCTTCTCTCTCTGGTCGCTTTGGTCACCACATTCCGCCTTGACATCTGGCCAAGACCTCTCCGTCCCGCCCCCCTCTACTACGGAACCCGTCTACCCACACCCACCCACCGACCTACTACACACATGCACCACACAGCGTGAGAGAGCGATAGAGCGAGCGCAGAGTGTGAGATAATGAGAGAGCGCGAGAGAACGAGAGAGAGCAAACATTCTGCCGAGTTAGGTCCATGACATTGACCGAGAGTAGCACTGCTGCTGCTCATTACTCGCCCCTACTCCTGGTCGCGCCTGGTCGCGCCTACTCGCCCCCGGTTGCCCCTACTCCGGCCCGCCCTCTACAGCGCGGTCCGTCCGTTTCAGCCCCGGAACTCCTCGATCTTGTTCGCCTCCCACTTTCCTGCCACCAGCGCCAGCGGCACGATCCCGGACACGTCCATGTCGGACCCGAAGATCTTGGCCTCCAGCCCGAGCTCCTGCGCGGCTGCCTTCATGTTCTTGAGCCCCTCCTGGTAGTTCGGCCCGCTCCGCCGGATCCACAGCGAGACCTTGTGCTCGATCAGCCGACCCGCGTACTCGCGCAGCGCCTTGATCACGCCCTTGAACGTGGTCGCCACGTTGGTGAAGTTGGCGATGCCGCCGCCGACGAAGAGCACCTTGCCCTCGGCCGACGGGGGCGAGCGCAGCATCAGGTCCAGCACGGTGCGGGTGTAGTGGTACGTCTGCGACTCGTTCGGCGCGCCCGAGTACTCGCCGTAGTTGGCCAGCTCCTCGGCGAAGCCGGCGGAGGCGATGGCGTCCGCGTACACGACCGAGGCGCCGCCGCCGGCCACCAGCGTCCAGATCCGGCCGTTGGGGTTGAGCACCGTGAGCTTGAGCGAGGCGCCCGTCTTGGCGTCGAGCTCGGCGATGTAGGCCTCCTCCTTACTCAGCTCGCGCCCGAACGGGGCCGGGAACTCGATCGGCGGGCCCGCGTCGATGTTGATACGGTCGCCGGCCGCGCCGACCGGGAGTCCCAGCGCCGTGTTCGAGCGGGCGATCGCCCACTTGACCCCGCACTCGAAGTCGGCCGTCTGGTCGAGCTTGGCGGCGAGGTCGAGGAAGTGGACCGCGGCCGAGGTCCGGTCCGCGTTCGGGATCACCACGAGCGGGTTGATCTCGAGGTAGGTGAACTGGCAGTCGACGTAGACGGCGTACAGCCGGGAGATGAAGTCGACCAGGACATTGTGGATGCCCTGGGGCACCTTGCTGAGCAGGCTCTGGGCGATCTCCTCGTTCGACGGATACTGCGTCAGGTCGACGGGGATGAGCAGCTTCTCAGCCTTGGCGTCGACGTCGCCGACATCGACCCCGCCCTCGTGCGTGAACAGGATCCAGTCGCCCTATAAAGTGTCAGGGAGGGGGCCGTGGCAATCCAAGAGACCAGCCAGCAAGCCACACTTACGTCTCGCACCGAGTTGATGTTGATATAATACTCAGTGTCCTGCGGATGCGGCACAAACGGCTCGACGAGGAACTGCCGGAGCACGCCGGTGACGTGCTCGACCTTTTGCTCCTTCCCGGCCCGCTCGCTGATCCAGGCTTTGGCCTCGGCCCAGGTCTTGTTGAGGGCGAGGAGGCCGCTCTTTCCGCGCCGCTTGATCAGCTGGTCCGGCTTGGCGACGAACTTGGCACCCGGGACCAGGAGCCACGGGTACGTGGCCTCGGCCCGGTCCAGGATTCCGTTGACATCCTCGTCCTCGCCGAAGTGGAGGCTGGCCAGCTTCGGCGGCGGGTTGTGGGTAGCCGAGGCCGGCAGCGGCGTCGGCTTGATGACGGGGGCGCGGGTGAGGTGGTAGTTGATGATGGCCTTGCCGTCGGCCTCGAAGATGGACTTGGCCGACATGACGAGAGTAGTAGCGAGGGTCTTTGGGGAGTCAGTGAATTGGTTGACGGTGCTGGATGGGGGCCAGAGTAGATGGGATATAGATTCCCAAGTCGGATGTGGCAGCAGGTGTGCTGGAAGGGGCGGAAGGGGTCCCAAAGGACAAGTGCGGGGCAGTCTGGTAACGACCAAATCGACGCGAGACCGCCAGCAGTATGTGGCAGGATGCGGCAGGATGCGGCGGGCAGCAAGTGGCAGGCAGCATGTGGCAGGCAGTATGCGCCGGGGGGGGGGGCAGTCAACTCACGGATCAATGCAAATCCCACGACAATGGCTATAAAAGACAGTCGAGTCTACAGTTCAATTGCCTGGAGCTGCGCTGCCACGGGGAGACGGGGAGGGGAGGGGAGGACGATTTGCAGAACAACAGGTCAGGGCTCGACGTCGAGGCGGCTAAGAAACTAAGAACTGGCTGCCTCTTGGAAAATTCGGTCTGTCCTGTCTTCAGCACCAGTCGAGCGAGTGAGTGAGGGCAGCCAGTGGACGGTGGCGGCGGATCGGGTGGGGTACGAGCGGCCCCAGCCATTCTTCCTAGACCCCTCTTGTGGCTTCCCCGGGGTCGGTCCCGAGCGGGTGCGGATTTGATTTAGCGGATCTACGAAAAGGATCATGCCAAGTGTTCAGTCAGGCACGACGAGGGCTTGCTCTCCGGCCGACGGCGCCCTCAACGAAACGTGAGACTCCTGCGTGCAACGAGGATAGCGCCGCTGTCTTTCGCGCTGATTTTCGGCCCTGCCCGACTCCTCTAATGCCCTTCCAGCCGCGAGGGGGTGTGGGCCGGATGATGATGACGGCAGCGAGAAGGAAGGATGCTGAACCACCGAGGTCCCTGACCCCCCTCCAGGAGAGCTGTCTACGTGGTCCCTTCTGGGCGGCTGGTCTCGGGCCCTTTGGGCCAAAACGTTCACCGCCTCCTCGCTCTTGAGAAGCGATGGGGGAGAATGGGATTGGGGGAATGCTGATGTCTCTCGCACCACGCGCGATTGGCACCTCAACGAAAGGCCCGAGCCCGGTTCCACACCGCCTGCGGGTCTGATCCTGAGGAATATCACCGGCTTGTATTTTCGGACCCGATCAAGGCTGGAATTCAGCAGTCCGATCACCGGCGGAGTTCCGGCTGATGGCCTGTCATGGACGAGACCCCGACCGAGATGGACTCGTGGAACTCGATTCCTCGGAGCTTATGGCAGAGCACGTCAGCCCTTGCGCCGCCTCAGCTCGTACAAGAGGCGGCGGACTTGCAAAATTGGCCCGGCGTCCGGTCGGCCATGTCGCCAATTCCGGAGAACACCAGCGCTGTAGGAGGGTAGTAGGAGGACCCCGCGTGCTCCGCCCGAGTCCGGCTCGGTGTACGCCCACTTCAACAGATTTTGATTTTTTTTCTAATGTGTGCCCAGATGGGTCGAGTGACAGCCCAGGAGGGGAGCGGATTCCCCCGTAGGAGTTAGACCCCGGTGCCGATTCCTCGCCGGACCTGAAAGAGGGGTAGCAGTAGGTGTACCGTCAGCACGCCTGCGCGGCCGCCACGACTGACCTCCTCAATTGACGCTGTAGAATAATAGCTGCTCGGACTTGTATCCCCATCGAGGCCGCCACGAGTCGGTGGTGGCCGGCATGGCAGTCGCCGCCCAGTTGTGCTCCCCGCCATTCCCCTCTTGTCCGGGTATTTAATCTATGGACCGATACTTTGGCCCGATATTTGGCCCTTCCCTCGGACCGGGTGCCAAATTAGCTAGCTTATACACCACCACGCCATACGCCACTGCCACCGGTCAGACCCCTCGCCCCATCCACCACCCGCTATACCATACGGCCAATTTTTCCTCGAGAGGGACCCGCCACGAATTGGCTCCGGGGAGAAGAGAGCTGCTTCATCTCCCTCGCGCCTCTTCATTTGATCAAACCCACCTTCCTGCCAGCCAACCCTCGCCCCCTGCCCCCGCCCTCCGCCAAACCCCCGCTGGGTCTTTCCGTCTTTTCTTCCTTCCCTCCTGTCTTCCCACCACGGCTGGTTAACTGCGGCTGGCTGTGACCGACTCCCAGCTGACTACTCGCTACCCCTCCTCCACACACTCCTCGCCATCCACGCTCTATCCACCGCCCGGGTTACTCTTACGCCCACCCGCACCCGCACACATACATATTGCCTCGTCTGTTTTTCAATCCCCTGCGCTTCGGTCCTCTTACCCGGCAAACCCACCACCACCATAACAGACCATGGCCTCCTCTGAGACCGGCCGTCGCGACAGCATGTCCGCCAACGACAAGATCCGCCGATTCCAGGCCCCGAGCCCGAGCCCGCTCCCGGCCCACGCCCTCTTCCACGACAAGACGAGATGCTTCGTGTACGGGCTGCAGCCCCGGGCGGTGCAGGGCATGCTCGACTTTGACTTCATCTCGAAGCGGGCCACCCCGTCCGTCGCCGGCATCATCTACACGTTTGGCGGCCAGTTCGTCAGCAAGATGTACTGGGGCACGTCCGAGACCCTCCTGCCGGTCTACCAGGAGGCCTCCAAGGCAGTGGCCAAGCACCCCGAGGTCGACGTCGTGGTCAACTTCGCGTCGTCCCGGTCCGTGTACTCGTCCACGATGGAGTTGATGGAGTTCCCGCAGATCAAGACGATTGCCATCATTGCCGAGGGCGTGCCGGAGCGGGTACGTGTTCTTTTTCTTTTCGCGGTCCCTTTCTCTTTTCTCTCTTGCTCGTGATCGTTGGGTTTCCTGTTATTCGGGTACGGGGAACCACTTGATTGTTGACGCTTTCCCGCCACAGCGAGCCCGTGAGATTGCCCATGTTGCCAAGCAGAAGGGCGTCACCATCATCGGCCCCGCCACCGTCGGCGGCATCAAGCCGGGATGTTTCAAGATCGGCAACACGGGCGGCATGATGGACAACATCGTGTCCTCGAAGCTCTACCGGGCCGGCTCGGTCGGCTACGTGTCCAAGTCGGGCGGTATGTCGAACGAGCTCAACAACATGGTGTGCCAGAACACGGACGGCGTCTACGAGGGCATCGCCATCGGCGGCGACCGGTACCCCGGCACCACCTTCATCGACCACCTGCTCCGGTACCAGGCCGACCCGAACTGCAAGATCCTGCTCATGCTCGGCGAGGTCGGCGGGGTGGAGGAGTACAAGGTGATCGAGGCCGTCAAGTCGGGCGCGATCACCAAACCGATCGTGGCGTGGGCCATTGGCACGTGCGCGAGCATGTTCAAGACCGAGGTCCAGTTCGGCCACGCCGGCTCGTTTGCCAACTCGCAGCTCGAGACGGCCTACACCAAGAACAAGTCGATGCGGGATGCCGGCTTCCACGTGCCCGACACGTTTGAGGAGCTCTCGGCCACGCTCAAGTCGGTGTACGACAGCATGGTCAAGGACGGCACCATCGTGCCCAAGCAGGAGCCGCCGGTGCCGAAGATCCCGATGGACTACTCGTGGGCGCAGGAGCTCGGTCTGATCCGCAAGCCGGCTGCCGTGAGTCTTTATTCCTCCCCTTCCCTCTTCCGGACCGGCTTCTAACCACGCTCCTGCCTGTCCCCTCCTTGCCGGTCGCTGGCTGCAGTTCATCTCCACCATCTCGGACGATCGCGGCCAGGAGCTGCTCTACGCCGGCATGCCCATCTCCGACGTGTTCAGAGAGGACATTGGCATCGGCGGCGTCATGTCGCTGCTGTGGTTCCGGCGCCGGCTGCCCGACTACGCCTCCAAGTTCCTCGAGATGGTGCTCATGCTCACGGCCGACCACGGCCCGGCCGTGTCCGGGGCCATGAACACCATCATCACCACCCGGGCCGGCAAGGACCTGATCAGCGCCCTCGTGTCGGGCCTACTGACGATCGGGTCCCGGTTCGGCGGCGCGCTGGACGGCGCCGCGGAGGAGTTCACCCGCGCGTTCGACAAGGGCCTGAGCCCGCGCGAGTTCGTCGACTCGATGCGCAAGGCCAACAAGCTGATCCCCGGCATCGGGCACCGGATCAAGTCGCGCAACAACCCGGACCTGCGGGTCGAGCTGGTCAAGGAGTACGTCAAGGCCAAGTTCCCGACCGTCAAGCTGCTTGACTACGCGCTCGCGGTCGAGACGGTGACCACGTCCAAGAAGGACAACCTGATCCTCAACGTCGACGGCTGCATCGCCGTCTGCTTCGTGGACCTGATGCGGAACTGCGGCGCCTTCTCGCCCGAGGAGGCGGAGGACTACCTCCGGATGGGCGCGCTCAACGGGCTGTTCGTGCTCGGCCGGAGCATCGGCCTGATCGCCCACTACCTGGACCAGAAGCGGCTGCGCACCGGCCTGTACCGCCACCCGTGGGACGACATTACCTACCTGCTCCCGAACCTGCAGCAGAGCGGCCCGCCGGGATCGGAGGGCCGCGTCGAGGTGCAGATGTGAGTCAGCAAGGGACGGGGCAGGCGGGCCACGGTGTATACCTTGGCGGCCTGCCGGGTGGGCGGCCGCTAGCCGCCAGAAGATGGCAGTCGTGTCCTCACTTGCCCGGGCGGGAGAACGGTGTCGATTCGGGGCTGTGAGAACCACATGTCGTGTCGGTGGTATGAGGGGTCAAGGGCGCGCTTGCCACGATAATAGTAGGCCCGTGCTCAAGTAAACATGGCCGAGCTGCCATCACCGCCAGCTGTATCAGGTATTGTCCATGTCGGACGCCGCCGTATAAATATGGATGACTGGGAATGTATCCACCTCGCGTGTTATCCCACCACACACAAGGGCCCTCGGATATGCCCAGTCGCGATATACCTCTGAGCCGGATGTCTCAGCTACTGGTATTTGTTTAGGACTGGAAGTGGGGGGGGCAGTGCGTGATCTGCTCTCAAAATCAGCCGCCGGATTGTGGTCCAAGACCCCCCCGCAGCAGCAGCCGCCGCCGCCGCCGCAGCAGGCACCCGGACGGACGCCCCATCTGACAGCCAAGACGGATCAAATTGACTCTCGTAATCGGCCGGCGCCAGTGCCCATATTTTTAATATCTCGTCCACCAAATTTGCACTGCCCAGCCAAAATAGATTTATCGTCGTCCCGACTCTCCATTAGTTGGCCGCCCCGTAAGGCGGCCCCTGCTCCTTCCCCTAGAAGCGCCGACCGAGCCTGATGATTTCTAATCATACTCACCAGCAGAAGGACTTTTCACGCGCTTGCTTCGCCGCCTACCACCGACCGGCGTCCAGCCAGCCGTGCCCACACTCCCCCCGCATTGTGGCTCGATCGACCCGGCGGTATCCCAACTCCCGGGCCCGGTTGTGCGGCCGCGGTTTGGCGTCCCCCGTCCGAGTTGATCCCGGAGGAATCTTTAGAGAACGAGTGGCCTGTCTTTGCGCGCCGTAGGGGCAGCCGGCGCGGCGGCGGCGAGGAGGGGCCAGGCCCGGCCATATCAGCAGACCCGAAATCGAAAGAGTAAATAAAGGTGAGAGAGGCTGGCAGACCGAGAGAGGGAGAGGGAGACCAGTGAGAGAAAGAGGAACAGAGGAAAAGAGAGAGACAGGGGGAGAAGAACAACAAACACCATGTCCTGGTTCCGCATCACGCTCCACCGGTCCGGGATCGGCATGCCGGCCCGCACGCGCGGCACCCTCGAGGCGCTGGGGCTACACCGCCGCGGCCAGACTGTCTTCCAGGCCGTCAACGTCCGGACTGCCGGGATGATCTTCAAGGTCAAGGAGCTGGTCCGGGTCAGGGAGGTGGACGGCCGCCGGACCAAGGCGGAGCTGAAGGCGGAGAGGCGGCCGGACCCGGGGTTCTGGATCGAGAAGGCGATGCCGCGGTAGATTTGGGTAGGGGGGGCGCCGACCGCTGGCCAGGACACGGGGAGACCGGAGACGAGCTCCGGCCAGGGGGAGGGTGCCACGGGCAAGGACACTAGGAGATCGGGGATGAGCCCCGGCCATGAGAGGGGATCGCGGGCAAGGATACTGGGAGGCCGGGGACAAGCCCCGGCCTTGAGAGAGGGGACCCGCGGGCAATAACACTAAGAGACCGAGGACAAGCCCCGGCTATGGGGGAGAGGGGCACCACGGACAAGGACACCAGGAGACCGGAACATGTTCCTGCCATGGAGGGAAAAGTGGAGGGGGGCACCGCGAGCAAGGATACTAGGAGACCGGGGACGAACTCCGGCCATGGGGGGGGATGAACGACCACGAGCTAAGGGATACCAATAGACTGGAGACGAGCCTCAGCCACAAGGGGAGAGGGGACGGGGATTGGGCAGCAACAATGGGTCTGAAGCTGGTGGCTACCACAAGCACTCGTAGAAATGGTATGATATACCACGGACGCCCCACTCCCTCCCCGAAGAGAAATAGAGAAAGCCCCTGTCCGACTGATGCAGGCCATCCTCCTCTTCCGTTCCCCATAGCCACCCCCCCAAGCCACGCCATGCCACGCCATCGACTGAGTACGCAGACAGCAAATTATAAAGCCCCCCACGCTCTCGACCAGTCCAGTCCAGAACGCCCGGAACTCCCCCTCGATGAACGCCATCCACCGAGTACGCTAGCAGATAGAACCCTAGTTGATCGATTCCAAGCCTCTCCCTCCGCATCATCCTCATTCACTTGTTTATCCCCGCTCCGCGTGCTGATCGAGGCGCGCAAGAAGAACAAAACCCAACCGTGTCATGCCGCTATCTCTCCTCCCTCCTCTGCTTTCAATCTCAACCCCGCGCTTTCCCAGTGGGTGCGAGTGCGGAAGCAAAAAAATGGGAACCATAGACCGGGCTCAATGTCAACCGGGCGGCTTGCCTGCTCCCGCCCCCATCTCCCAGTCCCATACAATCAGTCAAGTGAACGGGTGCACGCGAGGGCATGATACACGGTGTGGAAATGAGGTAAAAAACGAAAGTGCCTATTAGTATCCCCGTCTGCCCATCCGACCCCATTTGTCATGTTGCATCCAGCCGGGAAAGAAAATAAACCGTTCGTCCACCGCAGCACGGCGGGCATCGGCAGACGGACCAGACGAGGAAAAGAATGAAAAAAGGAAAAATAGAATAGCCGGCCCTCGATACACTGCCCCGTGGCTAGAACGTCCGGGCCTTCTCGATATAGCCTGGCGACGGGGTCTCGTACTGCTTGACAAAGTAGTGGGTCGCCCGCGAAGAGAACCAGGCGATGAACCTGGACAGCTCCTCGCGCAGGCGAGAAACTGACTGGGAATCCATGTTGGTCTGGGCAACCAGCTCGCCGAGAGAGCCTGGGGGGGGGGGGTCAGCCGCAAAGCAAGGAAGGAAGATGGGGAGGAGGTGGAGAGGGAGGGGAGAGGGATGAGGAGAGGGCTCGGTGACTGACTAAGCAGGCGAGACAGATGCTCGGCGCCGTAGGCATCGGAGGCGCATTTGATGGCCGAGGTCTCATCAGCCTCGCGAATCTTGAGCAGGATCTCGTGCCACTGGGGACGCTCGAAGCTGAAGAAGGACACCAGTCAGCAGCGGCGGGAAGACTGGGACGACGATGGGGAGACGGCGAGACGGCGAGACAGGTATTGGCGGCCGCCCGACTGACTCACCGGTACAGGAGGATGCGGCCCAGGGCCTTGTCAAAGTACTGGCGGATGCCGTGGATTGTCTCTTCGAGAATATCCATCGAGGCCGATCCGACCTTCCGACGCTGCTTCTCGAACACCAGGTAGTCGCTCAGGATGAGGGTGACGGGCTTGGGGTGCGGGATCGGCACCAGCTGGTTCAGGCGCGTGATGTTTTCCCAGTCGTCCACCAGGAGGCCCTTCATGAAGTCGGACAGGGGCAGCCTGACGATGGGGCGGTTATGAAACGCATCCTCCTGGGGTGAGGGCGGGCAGGTTAGCGGGTGGGGGATGATATAAGGGAGGAGGTAGCATGAAAATCAGAGAGAGAAAAAAAATAGAAGAGGGGTGGAGGGGGAAGTGACGGCGAAATGACAGCGAAGAGAGGGAAAAGAGATGGGGAAGAGAGGGGGGAAAGATGGGGGAGAGATGACGGAGAGGGAGGGGCAGAGGCCCTCGGTTTGGCGGTTCTCACTAGGAACGCGTGGGAGGATATCGAGGTACCTTGCCCAGAGATGGAAAGGCGACGGGAGTGGGAGTGGGCGTGGGCGTGGGAGCGGGAGGAGCAGAAGCAGCAATGCGGGCCGGCGTGGGAGCAAGAGCAGCGGCGGCGGCAGCGGCAGTGGGAGTGGGAGTGGGGGGCGGCAGCAGGTTCTCGCCGCCAGAGATCAGGGAGCCTTGGTAGAGTGGGATGCCGGCCGAAGTTTTGAGGACCGGCTCATCCCGCCGGCTGGCTCTGCAACGAGACTGGCCAATCTGAACCGGCCTGCCGCTGCGGGGGAGGTAGCGGTAGGGGTCCCTGCTGGGGCGCTCGGAACAGTGATCCCGGGCCAGGGGCGGCTCGTTCCAGCGGCTGTGGTCAACCAGGTCCTGGAGCGTGCTGGCGGGACCGGGCGGGAAATCGAGGAGGGGGAGGATGGTGGCGGCGGACTGGGCGCTGCGCAGGCGACGCCTGGTGGCGGCGGCGGCGGGCCGGGTCGCGGCGGGGGGCG
>JAOYNC020009030.1:0-17314 GCA_025802115.2 Bertia moriformis
CTTCGGCTTGGCTGCGATTGTGTCGGCTACATTCAATATCTTGATGCTCATCTCTGCACCAGCCGGGGCGAGCCGCTCCTGAATGAAACTTGGTCGCTGCAGATGGGCGCGAGATACCTACAGATGGATCTATCTACCTCGGCAGGCGGGTCGGGGGGGGGTATTCATACGTTGGCAGCAGTTGGCTTGGATGGGCAGCCGATACCTGCGCATGCTCGGTCATAGGCAAAAAATGATCATGTCTACATGCTGTCCCATGGGCACCCAGCTCATATAATTAGAGAACGTGCCAGTACTCCTCCGCGCGGCCCCCCATCTTGGATCACCAGTCCCATGTCCGTTTTATTCGGGCTGAAATAGCAAACCCCATGCTCCCCGATGCTGCGCCTTTTTCGCCTGCTGCTGCTGACTAGTCATAAACGTAAGCGCCAGTATATAACTACACATGATTATCTTGCCCCGCTGCCCTGCCCTGCCCTGCTCACCCCGACCGCGTCCCTCGTGAAATAGCCCGCAAGCTCGCATAACTGCCGCCGCCGGTCCGGTCTTTGCCCCCTCGTGTCCTTCGTAGTATATAATCCACGTGCTCTCGTGAATGTCCGGTCCCCTACCCCACCACCGCCTTCATGCTCAGGCTCTCCAGAAACGCGCCCAGGTCCTCCTTCTTGACCTCGACCACGCTGTGCTCAAAGCTGTCGATCCGCACCCGCGCCTTGGTCTCGGCCACCACCTCCTGGAACGCGCTCCCGAATCGATTCAGACCGTAGCCCTTTTCTCGCTCGACCTCGACCTCCTCATCCTCATCATCATCCTCCTCTTCCGATTCGTCTTCATCGTCCGATTCTGACTCCAGCTCGTCTCCTTCTTCCTCCCCATTTCCGGCATCTCCCCCGGCCCCGTCTTCGTCTCCGTTCCCGCCCCCGCTCCCGTCACCACCAGCCGCGGCCAGCCGCTTGGCGGCTCGCTTCTCGTCCCGAATCTTGGCCTTGTTCCGGCGGTTCTCTTCCCGCTGCCGGGCCCGCTCCTCCCGCTTGGCTCTGCGTCGCCGAGCAGCGTCGCGATCGAGCAGAGCCGTGTCGGGGCCGCCGCCGCCACCGGTGCCGACGACGACATAGACGCCGCGGCGCTCGTTGAGGCTGGCCACGACGAGCGGAGTGCCCCGCCCGCCGCGCGACAGCCGGCCGGCCGACTCTCGCTCCTGCTCCGAGAGGGCCTCGCCGATCCAGATGGCGAGTTTGGTGAGTGCGGCCGGG
The DNA here is from genome assembly GCA_025802115.2 of Bertia moriformis. Classification (NCBI taxonomy): domain Eukaryota; kingdom Fungi; phylum Ascomycota; class Sordariomycetes; order Coronophorales; family Bertiaceae; genus Bertia; species Bertia moriformis. The sequence continues at coordinate 1,254 of JAOYNC020009030.1, forward strand.
TGGTTGAATAGCGACACGTCCGGCCCGTCCTTGACCACGCACATGCGGAACGCGCGCAGGTGGCGAATCTGCTTCTTCCCGATGAGGGAGGTGCCGGTCCGGTAGATGGCCCGGTGGAGGAACTGGGCTGTGGGCAGGCCGGCCTTGAGAGCGTCGACGCTGGAGGAAGGGGGGGAGGGGCAGTCAGAAGCCGGTCAGAAAATGGAAAGAGAAAAAAAATGCCACGAAGGAAAGTTTAAGGTATGAAAAATGAATAAATGGTGGAAAGAGCAGAAAAGGTAGTAAAGACAGAGAAAACGAAAGAGGAAAAAAAACTCACTTCTCTAGCGCGTCGTAGGCGTCCCAGAACCGGCCTACCCACTCCTGCCCCTGGGCGCGGTACTCGGCTTCCTCGTCAACCACGTCAGTGAGATCTCTAGCCTCGCCGCCGTACGAGCTTGCCGCGTCCCCGGCCGCGTGGCCGTGCCGGCCGACCTCGAGCAGAGCCCCAACCACGACGCCGACGTCCTGGGCGCTGAGCGTGGCCCGCCACCCCCAGCTCCGGACGAAGCCCCAGCCGTCCTTGGCGCCGGCCCGATCCTTGCCGTCCGTGTCGGCGCCCGGGACCATGTCCTCGAGGTTGTACAGGGACCCGTACTGCAGCAGCTTCGCGCGGAGCTCCCGCTTCAGCGCCATGTCCATGTGGGCGTAGCTCTGCCGGCACTGCACCAGGCTGACGCCCATCTTGGCCAGCAGCTTGTGCAGGCGCCGCAGCCCGGGCTCGCTCCAGGTCTTGAGCCGGGAGAAGAGGTAGGGTGAGTGCAGCATGCTGTCGTAGAGGCTCCAGTGCCGGATCAGCAGGAACTTGGGCTCGGGCGAGAGCCGGATCGACGTGTCCTCGGGGCTGCGCGCCGTGGTGGGAATGACGCCCCACAGGGCCGAGGCCGAGGACGAGTAGGCGGAAGGCGCGGACGACAGCGCCATGTCGGGCGGGTTCAGCCGCCGCACCTCGTCGCGCAGCAGCTGCCGTATGCGGGCCCCGCGGAGGCCCAGCCAGCCGGCGGGCCGGTGGCTGTCGCGGTCCGCCGTGGACGTGGCGGTCTGCCGCACCGGCGCCGCCACCCCGGCCGAGGACCGGCCGTAGAGCTCCATCGAGGTGACTCCGACGATAGCCAGCCACAGCAGGTCGTTGTCCTCGCGGCCGAGCTCGGACGCGAGCGAGTACACGATGGACGAGATCGGCTCCGAGAACGAGGCCCCGATCCGGTAGTACTTGCGCAGGACGGCCTCGTTCTCGCGCCGCAGCCGCAGCAGCCGGCTCCGGAGCACGCGCGCCGACGGCGGCTGGGCGGCCGATGGGGGCTCGTGGGGATCGGCAGCGGGCCGGGGGCGGACCGAGAGGAGGCCGCGCTGGGGGGGTCGCGCGGGGGAGGGGGAGTCGGACGCGAGCGTGCTGCCCTATAGATCTGGGGTCAGCCTCGGATTGGATTCTGTCTCCACAGCCGGGGCCGCGCCGACCTACTGAATTACTTCGTCTCCGCTGCCGGGGCCTGTCGTCCTCCCCGTCACTCTGCTCTTCGTCACGGTCAGACCAGCTCTTCCGTTTCTGGCCCGGCCGGGCCGAGACTTGTCTCCCCTCGCGAGACTCATCCTCCTCCCCTGATGCTCTACCCCGCTCCGCCTCTTCTTCTTCTTCTTCTTCTTGCTCGTCCTCCTCATCCCCGCTGTGATCGGCGCCATTTTCGTCCAGGTCGGGCATTTCGCTCAGGGCCAGGTACGCCTCCCGCTCGGTTGCCAGCTCGTCGTCAATGTCCCCATCGTCGAACACAACGATGCCGCCCTTCCCCGGCCTGTAGCCGCGCTCGATCCGGCCGCCGCGGCTGCCGCTCGCACCGGCCGGGCCGTCTGGGCATCCTCCAAACACATTACCCAGGTTCCAGGGCCGGTGCGAATCCAGGACCCAGACCTCGACACCGCCGTAGTGGACCGCGTCGTCACTGCCGCCGCCGCCGTCCGGCTCGAGGCCCAGCAGCGCGCCCAGGTCGACCATGCCGCCGACGCCGAGGCAGATGACGACGCCGCCGCCGCCGCCCCGCGACTCCATCATGGGCTGGACCAGATCCCGAGCGGCCCGGTCGAGGTCGGCGTAGCCAGCCACCGGCTGGATCTTGTGCGGGATGTAATCATGCCGGAGCAGCCGGGTGAGGATCCGGCACGCACAGAGGGCGTCGGGCTCGAGGGCGACGAGCAGCAGGGCCGGCTGCGACAGGGCGTGGCGGTTGCTCTGCAGGTGGGTGTAGAGCTTCGAGATGAGGCTGCGGGGGAGATACATGGCGGCGGCGGGAGGCAGGACTCGGACGCAATGTCGGCGCTCCGAGGCATTAGGGTGTGGTGGTGGTGGTGATGATGGCGTGTGGCAGGGGGGGTCCGGCTACGGGCTCGAAACCAGCCGTCGAGACTCGAGACTCGAGACGCGAATCGATCAATGGGGCCGGGGTGGCGGGGAGGGCCCCGATCGCTCCCCGTCTTGGCAAACAATAATTTGGGCGAGAAAAGAAGCGGACGATAGCGGCGGCGGGACCAATTGATGATGCTGATGCAATGCAAGTATTATGTATGGATTTCAAGTCACCCGGGCCAAGAGAAAATCAGAAATAGAAAAAGACGTGTTGAGGACAGAACACAACAAGGGCTTCCAGCTGGTGCCGGGTCCAGAACTCGGATCGAGGACGCCGTTCAGTCTCTGTAGTAGATGACGGTTAAGAATTGGGTGGGGGTGCGCGTGTTTAGTTAGGCAGGGTGCGGACGTGACGGGCGACGCGATGCGCGAGTGGGCGGGTAGGCGGGGGGGCGCGTAAGGCAGGCCAGGGCGGCCCATGTACTTGATTGATCTTGACTGCGGCCGCGCTACCTGGCCCTTGACTTGTGTTATGCATGCGCAGAGTAGTTACTGCACAACCTTTATTGTCGCCTATGCCCGTCCGGGCCCGCCCGTCTGCGGTTAATTCGATTTTGGTTTTAATTTTGATTCTCTGGTTCCGTCTCGGTGATTGGAATCCGGCCGTAAAGAGGGGTGGAGAGGGCGCGTTTCCAAAACGCCCGCTGGGCGAAAGCTATCCCCATCAGGCCTCCTCCCAATCTTCTCTTCTGTCCCACCGGCCGGCGCCGGTCGCGCGCGCGCGGGGGCCAAAATCAATCCTCCCCTGGTACATATCACCATGCCCCTGCCCGTTAAATCGGGCCTGCCTCATCTTGCCCCTCCGGCCGGGGGAGGCTCTGTCACAAATCACAAAAGTGGCCAGACGGCAGCGGCGCGATCTCGCTTGAGAAGAATATCGAGGTCCCAACGTCCCATGTTCGGCCGTATCGGGAATCTGTGAATGGGGACCCGAGAGAAGGCTGACGAGGCGAGGCGATCCGGGAGACGCGGACGAGTGGTGGTTATCATGATCAGGAGGGCCCTACGGGGACCTACGGGGAGGGCTCCCGCCAGCGCCGGTCTTGCTGCCCCCACGCACGATCCGATGCCCAGGTCCGTCCCGACTCCCGACGCGGGCACGCACATGAGTCCCCCTTCCCCTTCCCCTCGCCGGCCCTCTCCCGTCCAGAGCCAAGGCCCTCACCGCCGGCTGACGAGCAAGGGGGGCAAACAAAAAAGAAATGCCAGCCAGCGGGTCCCTCTCATGCCGGAATCTTTCTTCCGCCCCCCTCCTGTCGCCGTCACCACACGGGATTCCAAACTGCCTGCTGGGGGCGGAGCGGAGGAACCCGCGCCAAGTCACGCAGAGCTAACAAATCAGCGGATCAGGGGAGGAGGAGGGGAAAGGGGGAGAGAAAGGGCTCCGGAGAGTCGGTAATGGGTCGTCAGTCAGTATCGGTGCCGACGCAGCTCCACTGCTGGCTGCTCCCCCTCCCTCCTGGTGTCTGTGTCTGCGTATCTATCTGCTTCTCATGCCGTCCTGCATGTTGACCGTGACCACTGCTGGGCACGCGGACAACATGCACCTGCGACAACAGCTTCCTGTTTCCTGCTGGCCCACTTTGCCTTCCACTGGTCCCATCCCACTTGTCCCATCCCGCCGACCCGGGAACTGACTTGCATCAAGGCTTGGCCGCGTGTGCTGGCTTGGCTCGAATTGCGGTCCCTCCCTTTTCTCCCCCCTCTTCCCGCCCCCTCTTCTGCTCCCCCCTCTTCCTTCCCGTCCCCCTCTCCCACCCCACACCCATTTCCGAGGTCCCGAAGTCCCGAGAACTCGGGAGCGGGTGTGCAAAGGGGGAGATGCGGTTTTACTCGCTCGCTCTGGCACCCGCCTCAGGCCGGCATGTTGTGCCTCAGTTTGGGGCGGGAAGTGCGACCGGGGTGGGGACTACCATATGCGCACACCACCGCCACAGTCAACCCAGTCAACCGCCACACAACTTGATTTCCCTATTTTATGTGTTCTCGCCCCCCTCCCCCGCCCATCCATCGGCTCGGTAGAGAAAAAGGGCGAGAGCGCGGGGGGCTGGCAGGCACACAGCTGCCTGCAGGGGCTTTCTGTCAGGCTGGCACTTTTGCGCCGTCTCTTCCCTCGTGGCGTGACACGCTCGGGGCGGGGGGCGCCTTACTTTCTCCTCTTAGTGCCCTCGGCCGCACTCTTTTTCTGTAGTCTTTTTTCGCCTTCCTCGGTTCTTTTCCCTGCCACGCGGCCCGAATTTAGCCACTCGGCTGCCTCGTGCTGGCGGCGTGGGCTGCGCCTTCCCGATCATCATCAGCTCCTGTAGTTTATTGCTCCCCCATCCATGGGGACGAGGCCGGCCTCGAACCCTCCCGCCGCCAGCACCCTGAAATGCCATGTTTCTGCTTCCCAGCGCCCTGGGTCGAAAATTGCATGCGGCGCGCTGCCTTGTCCCTCCTCCCCCTACCCCCTACCCCCCTGACTTGCACGCCCCCCCTCCCTTCCCTTCTCCCCTGCCCTGCTCCTCCTCCGGCCCCGCTCCCGACATGGGGCCTCGCTCGTCGCCCCCCTGGGTGCGCGGGCGCGCATGCGAGAAGCAAAAGAAAAGAATGCCAACCAATTTGGATTTTTTTCCTTTCCAGCTACTCACTTGGTGGATGGCGGCCATGGGGGTCCCTCGGCACCCACTCCCTCGGCACTCTCTTACGATGCTATGCTGCGGGCGGGCAGGCGGGCGGGAGGGCGCGGGCGTGCTGTTTGGCCTGTATGTAGTGCTCCTTCCACCTCCCACCCCCTCCCGGTGCGGTGCCGTGGTGAGAGGGAGACAGCAGGAGTAAAAAAAGAAAAAAAACCGGATGCGAGCGTGGTGGACAGAGCATGCAGGCAGTGGCAGCAGCGGCGACGGCTGTGTCCGGCCGCTGTGCTGCTGCTCCGAGCGTCTGGGTGCATTTAAGGGGACCCGGGGCCCCGGATCTCTCAGCCCGCACTTCAAGCCCACCCTCCCTCTCCTTCCTCTTCCTCTGTTCTCTCTCTCCGTCCCTGATTCTTTCTCTATATTTTCTACACACTCTCTCTGTTGCTGTCGGATGCACTCGCGATCCGTGTCTCATCGGCAGGGCACTCGGGCCGAGACGGGGAACTGGTATTATAACTGGGAGGGATTATATCGCCGTAATGGACCAGCAACACAATCAGCACCTGCTCCTGTATCAGCAGCAGGCCGAGCAGCAGCAGCAGCAGCAGCTCGCGGCCGATAATGAAAACGCCACGTCCGACTACTCGTCCAACTCGTCCTCGGGCTTCACCTCGATCGACCAGGAGCGCACCCACGTGTTTGAGCATGGCAGGTGGGTTATTTCCACCTCCCGCGATTACCGACGGGCCCTCGGCCCTCGGCCCTCGGCCGCTGCCCCTCGCCCCCTCGGACGCGCCGAATGGTGATCCTAACTGTCCTAGCAGGAGATATCAATGTTTTATCGAGGGCCGGTATCCTCTCCCGAACGACGAACTGGAGCAGGACCGCGAGGAGTTCAAGCACCACCTCGGCAAAGGCCTCTTGGACGGCAAGCTCTTCCTGTCTCCGATAGGAGACCATCCCCAGAGGATTGCCGACATGGGCTGCGGCGCCGGCCTGTGGGCGATCGAGAGTAGGTGGCCTTTTCTGCCGCACACGCGCGTGCCGCGTGCTGCTGCCCCCCCGACCCCCAGCGCGAGTCTAACGGTGCGGTCCCAGTCGGCGATATGTTCCCGAGCGCTCGTGTGATCGGGGTTGACCTCTCCAACATCCAGCCCCGGTGGGTCCCGCCCAACGTCGAGTTTCGGATGGACGACCTCGAGAGCGAGTGGATCGACCTGTACTCGGACCTCGACATGGTCTTCATGCGGTCCGTCCTCCCGACGCTTCGCAACCCCGGCGGCGCCCTCGGGTCCGCGTACCGGAGCCTCCGGCCTGGCGGGTGGCTCGAGTGCCACGAGCTCTGCCTCCCCCGGGCGGATAGCCAGATCCAGCCGGACCACCCCCTCAACGCGTTCACCAGCATCCTCCGGACCGCGTTCGGGTCCATCTGGGGTTGGGATATTGACCTGCCTCACCGGCTGCCGGACGTCATCGAGGCGGCCGGCTTCACAAACCTGCACGTCATGCGGTCGGAGCTCCCGATCGGCGGCTGGGGCGCCGACGGGAGGCTGCGCGAGCGCGGCCTGATTACGCAGACCATCATCCTGGACCTCGCCCACAACTGCCTGGTGCAGCGTGACGCCATCGGCCTGAGCAGGGACGAGGCCGAGAGCCTCCTGCGCGACCTCGGCGCCGCACTGGCGGAGAACCGGGGCCGGCCTACGGCGTGGTGGTTCACGATATGTGCCCAGAAGCCGGAGAGCTGACGGTCGACCTGGAGCGGCGACGCCACGATAGCGCACACGCGCGTGCGGCCCCCCCCTCCCCCTGCCGCGCCGACCTGTCGACCAGGCCACGTGGGGACATGCATAGGATAGTGCAGGATGTGATGGCGTCGTCGTCGCCGTCGCCGATGCCATTGCCGTTACCTGGCTGCCTTCCTGTCTGTTCGCACCGAGCCCGGCCGCTCCGATCCCTGGCTCCACTTCGCCAGCCTGGTGTTGGGTTGGGGTGGACAAGAGCCTCGGCCGATTGGAGGACGGCGACCCAAGCCAGCCTAACCTAGCCCAGTCAGTTCAGTCAGGCGGCCTCCGGGTTCCATATGGCGGCCGCTTCCCCCGCAATGTCGGCATGCGTGTCGGTGCGTGCACAGAGAGATGAGGGCCGCCCTCGCCGACGCTGCGGGATGGACGGCCGCACGTGTCGCACGGTCCGCGCGGCGCGGTGACGCCATCCCAGCCAGCACGTCGCGCACGTCTGTCGTGTATATGGTCTCGTATCACCGCTGCGGCTGCTGCTGCTGCTGGGGGAGCAACCCTGGCAGCCCATTGGGCTCCGGTCCTTGGCGTGAGCTGCCGTGGCTGGCCAGACACCGCCCGGTTGGGAAGGCGTGGGGTGAAGTTCCGGGACAAGTGAGACGGCGCGGTGGCGGCGGCGGCGGCGGCGGGAGCGGCTGTGCGAGGGAGTGGTGTTGATTGTTGTTGATCTGTCGGTTTCACCTTTACGCGGTCCCTCTGACAAGAATAAAAAAAGATCCATTTCCAGTGTGTCTGGTCTTGCCTTGCTACTATTGCCGGCCAAGTAAAGGCAGAGCAGGACGGCCGGCTTCGGGGACTGCTCCGCTGGGGCGACAGTTGATCAGACCATGAACAACAAGCTCGGCACGGACCAAGGTTCCACGCGATAATGTGGTCAGAGATGGATCATATTTTCCGGCTTATTTTTGACTTGTTTATTTTCTACCGCGTTTGTCCCGACCCGCCACGGCTCTCTTTCTCTCCCCCTCGGTCTCTGCTGGGCTTCCATAGTTTGCGTTGGGTGCGTCGGGTGCATGTAGGTATCCTGCGGCCGAGTTCCCTGGGGAGGACGGCGCACGGGGCGAGAGGCCCCGTGTGGGGTGGGCGGCGGCGCGGCGAGTTCGTGAGTCAGGCAGGGCCAAGTTCCGGTTGAAGCCGACCGCCCCCCTGCCGAGCCGACTCGGAGCGGCCAATTCGAGCATGAGGCTGGCGGCGCTGCACGCCCAGCCGATGCGCAGTCGACGAGGATGGCCCTGGCATCGTGGTGCGGCTGGGAATCTGGCGTGGATGGGGATGCAGGGTGCAGATTGACGGCCGGGATGGCGGTGCGCCGTACGGGACCTGGTATCACCCGCCGGCCCCGTCGGCGATGCCCCCGCCTCCGCCCGCCTCCGCCCGCGTCGTACTGCATCGACGAGCCCCAGCCCATGCCGACCTGGTTCGGCTCGTGATGTGGCACGCCAACAGGGTTGGAAACGGACGCCGTCCCTCCGACTCCCGGTGCCGGTGTCTACACCCCGGCCCCGGCCCTGGACCCGATCGCGGGCGCCAGCTCCGGCGCCTACGTGCCCCGCTCCCTGCGCCAGACAATCCCAATCCCCTATGCCGCCGCCACCATCCGCCGCCGGCTCCAGATCCGGGCCAGTCTGCAGGCGGGACCCGGGTCTCTCCAGCCGGGCGACTGCGCTCGCGAACACGGGTCTCAACCCATCAGTGGAGCGGGCTGCAGACGCCGGACGCTGCGGATCTCATATTATTCGTCCGCAGCTGGAACGGTGGCTGTTGGCTCGACTCGCAACCTCTGCCGCCTGGCGCGGGGCTATAACACCATCCCGGACCGGCGCAGTCTCCAGATCAAGGTTCACATCCCCAGAGGCCAAGGTCCCTGAGGCGAGTCGTGGCTGGCGCCGCGGCAAACATCGTGGCATCGTGTGGCAGAGAAGCAGTTCGAGAATGGGATTACTCTGCATCCCTGTTTGAGAGGCGGCACATGCTGGGGGCCGTTCCCGGCCGCACTTGGAAACTGGTCGTGAGGAGAAAAGAAAGAAGGATATGCTGGCGCGATGGTGAGTGTAAGTGGGCCTACCACGGGGGGGACTTATGTCCTGAGCAGCAGTAGTCCGGGGCAGCAACAGAGATATCTTTGTACCCGCCGGTCTCGTTTGTCGCCGTCGTCGTCGTGTCGTCGTCGATCTCGACGCCTGGTTCTCATATCGTGCCTGCATTTTCTCAGCCGCCTTTGTAACGGCCTTTTCGGCAGGCCGGGGCCAGCCCCGGTGGAGACGAGGGACACTGACGGCCGAGGGGGGGCGGGGGCCCGGTGTGCAAACGGACTGCTTCGTATCCTGGTGGTCGGCTTCCTGGCGCACCTGGCACCAGGATACGACCGCCGCCCTCATCGGCGGCGGCGGCGGCCAGCAAGATGCAGGTGGATGGCATTGCAAAGGGCCGGGGGCCGTCGCACATAGGCCCGCGACTGCCGGTCGCGGGTGAGGCTGCTGCGGCACCTTTCCCGCGCCACTTGTTCATTCCTGCCCCGGACGCAATCGATGTCGCCGGTTATCAAGAGGGTTCGCACGTACCTGTGGCAGGCGGGGCCGGAAGCGGCCAAGGACTGGGGGGGGGTGAGGGAGGCGGGGTGGGGGCCGGGGATGGCCGGCTCGGTGACCGGTCACTTGTGCTGGAACTGGACCTTGGCAGCCCTGTCAGCGAATGCAATCCCGGCGACAGAAAATCATGTGCTTGGCAAATCCGTGCTTCTCGCACGTGTATGGTACCCCTGCCGCTACTGATTTTGGGCCCGACCGTTCCTCAGGCCGAGGCCGAGGGGGACAGGATAGTGCGAGACATGGTAGAGTATTTGGCAACCGTGTAGCAATGGCCCCTTCGCGTCCCGAGGTCCGGCTCCCCCAGGGGCAAGGCTCGCCCCTGCCGAGGATGACAGATACGCCGGCCTCCGGATCGGAGGTCTTGACCCGAACGAATACGTGGTCGAGAGGGGACAATGAGGATGGTGGCGACGACGACGAGGGGGTGACAATCAATTGCTCCAACACCCTCGGTCGTCAGTGTCCCTCGTCTCCACCGGGGCGGAGGTGACTCCGACCCCCGAACCCGCCGCCCGCCCGTCGGCCGCCCATCGCCGGCGGCGGCCTGCCACGCGCTCTCCCGTTACTGCCAGAACCGCTCCCGTCTCTTAATACACTGTCAGGCGAAGAGCCCGACGGGCCTGGTCCCAGGGGGTAAATAAATCCCGTCAATACCCTGCACAAGTCTCTGGCGGCTGTGGAGAAGGCGCGGCCCGACAAAACCAAGGGCAAGGCCTTGCCGTGACTCCCCATTGCTCGTTCTCCGTCGGCCGGCCTTTCCCCTAGCGTGGCCCTGATTCCGGGTCCCGCTGCCTATATCGCACCACTCACCGTCCCATACGCCGGCGATCATCGGTGTGACCTCCGCAGACGCCTCGACCAGGCCTCCGAGCACATCATCATCCTGCGTCGGGAGTCCGAAGTGGAAAAGGAACACCGGGTGGCGCTGCACCCGGCGTTTCTGCGCCTGGCCGCCCTGCTGCTGCCTCGTCCAGTGCCCCAGGGAACCGCAAGTATAGACGGCGGAGCAAGACGGGCCTCTCACGACGCCCTCGGGGCCCTCCGAGTCGCCCCCTAGTGTCCTAGAGCGGTCGGTCTGTAGGGCTATAGGGAAAATAGGACGGGGAGGAAGGAGGATAGGCCGCTCCATCCTTAGATTACTATAGGAAGGTCGCTCCTTCCTAGTAGATTCCCCGGCGCCTGCCTAGGAAATAGGGGGTGACAGACCCTAGACGGAGAAAAACCAGTAAGGCCACGGGAAAACCAGCGAGGAAGGGAATTAATAGATACAGACGGTATCCACACCCCTAGACTATGCCCGAGTCTTGGCGGAACGGCGAGATCCCCAGTGAACACGACATGCCAGTCAGCGACGGCGGCAGCAGCGGTGGTTGGAGGCGGGCCGAGAAATCGCAACAGACGGCCACGAGACTGGCTATGACAATGGCATTGACTACGACAACCACGGCAATGACAGTGACTGGGGCTATCATTTTATGTAGGCCTCGACATTTCGGACTCTGCCTTGAACCTATCATAATTCGCCCGCGATCCTACAGCCTGACTTTATTGAGTTTATCGAATGTATATTTATGCTACTAGAAACGAAGTCTGATCAGCGACACTTATGATGAATTCTTTCGAGCCGCAGTCGGCTTGGGGTATAAAGCTACTAGGCGCTTTAGTACTTACATTCGGATAGGCAGGGGTAGTAGAGAGAAACCCGGTCGGCAGAAAGGCTATGTTGTTCCCGTCTATCGCCGTACTGGTGGAGGTGGCCGCTGGGACCGGGACTGGGACCGCCCCGAGCCCCAAGGGGCCACTTGCGCGGGGCATCTAGCTGATGCCATCCCTGGTCTAGGATCTAGCAGGGCCCATCTTGTCGGTCTCTCGGTAAATGTGGTGGTGATGATGGTGCGACCGTGACCACAGCGGGATTCTCTCCCCATGTTGTGCTGAGTTGGAAAGAAAAAGGTAAAAAACAAGGCAGCGCGGGCGGGACGGAAAAGAAGAAGGAATCTGTGTGGCCCGGTGACCGGACCGGCACGTGGGGTTTTTTTTTCCCTGTATTTTCTGGCCCCGTGGAGTATGCAGACATCGGGCGCTGCTACTGCCGCTACTGCTGCCAATGCCACTATTGCCTAAACGAATATCTACGTGGGCATGAGGAGGAGGCTCTCTACAGGTGACATGGGCATGAAAACAGGAGATATTATCCATGCGGGGGGACATGGGAGATCGCCAGGAGTATATCATATCCACAGGGGACCCCATGGGACGACCAGCAGCGGGTGGGCTGCATGCACAAATATCGGAGCCAGGCCCAGGGCGTAGATAGAGGATATGAGCCGGCCAGACAATACCGACTGATGGCGAATGTGCAGAATCTGGTCTGGCCGGTTGGTATCGGCAGCGGTTGATCAAGGTCATGTCAGGTCTATCTGTGCTGGACGTCTTGGTGGGGGGTTGAAAGCCACCCAATTGCGACCAAGAACAGAGGCAGATAAAGGTATTATTGTGACCTCGGATCAATATTGGGCACGAGTGTCCATCTGGGCCAGTGGCTATGTAACAACATGGACGGGTGTAAAATGACACAACCCCCACCAAAAGAAAACTCGTCCAAATAAACGCAGTTAGAAGAATTCTTGACTGTGGCTTGAAATAAGAGCTTTGTAACATTAAAGAGTTTCATATGTCTGGCAACTTTTGATGGCATGAATCCAGAACCGCTCCGCGCTGAAAGAGACGCGGCAACCCGAGGCCGGTCTTGACAGTTTGCTATGACGGCCAGCAAGAAGAGGAACAATAGAACAAAGCAGATGGATAGGCATGCAACACATCGAGGCGCACTGCGCCATAGTTCTGTGCCACCCAGAAGTAGTAATAGCAAAACGCAGCCGACGGCAGCAGACAGCTATTCACATATCGACAGCCAAATGAGGCCGACCCCGGCAGAGAACTATCAACACCAGTTACAAAAGACAAGGTGATGAAGTCCGGGGCCCAAAGCCTAGCCCTAGCCCTAGTCGGCAGCCAGGTCTGGCGGGCCCCCTCCCGAACAACAAAGAAACCAGCCGCCCCGCTCCGCAGCAGGCGGTGTTGCAGACCGAGAAACAATGGCCCCCATTGTCACGAACTGGGACTTGGAGAACAGTGCCTGTCATCCTTCGTCTCGGACTCGGAATTGGGAACAGTGCCTGCCATCCTCTGGCCCGAACTGAGGCGCTCACCAGTCTCTCCCGGTCAAAGAGGGTCGACGAGATCAGGATATAAACCAAGCTCACCCTCTCCCCCATCTTTCTCTGCCTTCTCTCTGCCATCCTCACTATCACCTCTCTCACATCTCTTCCATCACATCAGCCACCTCCCTGCCGTCACATCAGCCACCTCTCTGTCGTCACATCAGCCACCTCTCTGTCGTCACATCAGCCACCTCTCTGTCATCATCTCTTTCCCGACAAACCGCCACCATGTGCATCGGGACCATCACCGTGCTCACTTGCGGCTGCAGCCGGGAGTCCCTGGTCACCTGCGACCGCCCCCGGGACGGCTCCAGCCGGTGGGATCGGCTCCGCAACCGCTGCTGCAGCGGCCCGGTGTGGGGCTCCGCCTACCACATCGGCACCTGCGAATTCTGCGAGCCCGAGCGGCAGCGCCAGCAGGCTCAACTGGCGTATGATAACCGTGACACCGCCCTAAACGAGTGGCTCCAGCGCGTGCGGGCCCGCGCGGCTGCGGGCCAGGATGTGGGCGATCGCGAGGACCGCGCGAAGGCGGCCAAGGAGCAGAACATGCGGAAGCTCGACGAGAAGAAAGCCAAGATCAGTCAGTTGGAGGACATGATCGAAGAGTCCCGACGGTTGTTCAATGTGGTACAATCCCGCCTGTGGGGAGACAGGATCCCATCCGCTGACAACCCAGGACCGCGTGATGGCGGCCATGGCGGAGATCATGAGGCGGCACCGCACGCGGACCATTGAGACCGACCGGCTGGAGAACAGCAGCGAGGCTGGCCGGCGGCCAGACAATGTGGGTGGGGCAGGTTCCCATCCGTCTGACGACCCCGTCTGACGACAGTAGGCATATTGTCATGTTGTATTGTTAGTACTGTGTACGAGTAACGGGCAGGATGTAGGAAAGAATCAGATTGGACTTGGCTGTCTCGGGACGGTAAAGATAAAGAATAGATAGATGGCCGCAAGAGAAGAGCGGTGGCGAAAGATATAATTGTTTTCTGATTGGCTTGACTGTTGGATCTAGGAGTATAGTATATGACGTGACCAAGAGTGGATGACGTGGCCGTGTGGAACCAGGAGTATACGACTCCCTGTCTGTCGTTGGCTGAATCCGAGTTTGTATGCGGATTACTAGCGGTTTCATGGCAGGCAGATAGCGGACACGTACCAGCCCCGACTGGCCTCCCGGCTGGGTTCTGGGCTGGCAAGCTGGCAAGCCCCGCCCCACATTCCGCAGATCAGGGTCTGAAGGGCGGCAGGGTGTGGCCGGTGGCGGGGTGTGTATCTGGCCGCCCTCCAACGGCTCCGGCGCGGGAGTTTGAGTTGGGATGCGGGGACTGCATCGTCGGGGATTTCCACCTGCCAAACACAATGTTGGGACGAGGCCTGGCGTCCAAGGTTATGCCGCCGGCACAGCATCCGGTAGGTGAGTTGGGCCGGCCGGTCTCACAGCCCGCCACGGCCAATTGAAAAAGGGTCGCTGGCCTGCTTCGTACCCAGTCTCTGAGTCGTAGATGATGGTCGAAATCAACCCAACCGGTTTTTTTCTTTCTATTTCAGGTGTTTACAACGAAAATGTCGAGTCTATGATAACTTGATCCCGATAATCAAATACTGCCTGCCTGCGTGCCTATTACGCGCCCCCCACGATCTGCGCCTCATCCATCTCGGGTGGCTTGACGATTCCTACCCTGAAGCCCCCACGTCCGCCCCTCCCTCCCCTTGCCCCCCATCTGACAACGCCCCCCCCATGCTCCCTCCCCCACCACGGCACTCCACTACGGCCACCACAATGACTGGCGCCCCGCGGGCCAGCGACCTCACCACGGGCCCGTAACCACCCTCCCGACCGGAGCCGGCCCTAGATGGTCGGCAACCTCCTGGGCGGTCCGCTCCCCGCCGCCGCCCGCCTTGGCCATTTCCTTCTTCGAGCCCTGGTAGTCCCTCAGGCGCTCCATGCCGAGCGCGCCGGCCCGGCGCTTGTCGGCGGCGTTGCGCAGCAGCGGCACCTGCACGACGGCCTCGAACACCTCGCGCACCTTCTGGGCCGTCTTGTTGTGGCGCCTGGCGACGTCGTCGAAGGGGAAGGTGGCCAGGCATGTCTCGGCGATGTCGGTGATGATGTGCTTGGTGGTGGCGGTGGTGGGGGCGGCAGTGGTGGCGGCGGCGGCGGCGACTCCGCCGCCGCCGCTGCCGTCGCCGCCGCTGTTGATGTTGACGATGCCGCCTCTGCTTCCGGCTGGCTGCGGGCCAGGGGGTGGGAGGGGGGGCTGCTGCTGGGGCTGCGGCTGCAGCTGGGGCTGGGGCTGCGGCTGGGGCTGCGACTGTGGATGCGACTGCGGCTGCGCCGGCTGGGCTCTCGGTGGGGCGGCAGAGTGAGAGGAGGCAGCCGGAGCGGTGGCAGCAGCATTCACAGCCAGTGCGTTGTGATAAGCAGCAGCGGCGGCAGCGGCAGCAGCGCTGGGCGGCGGCGGGGCGGCGGTGCCGCCGCCGCCGCCAATGTCCGCGAGGGTGGCCTGGATGCTCCGGAGATAGGCCATCTGGCGGCGCTGCATGCAGATCACGCACGGCTGCTTCCTGGCCGCGACCTCGGCCGCAGTCGGCAGCCCCACCGGCGGCGGCAGAGGCGCGGCCGGGGTCGGTGCCGGCCGGAGCAGAAAATCGGCCGGAGGGTGGGGGAGACTCGGCTGGCCGACGTCCGGCTGGTGCAGATGCATGGGCGCGAACGGCGCCCTGGCGGTCGGGCCCGCGGGAGGGGGCGAGCTCGCGGAGGAGCCGGCGAACCTGGAGGCCTGGCTGTTGCTGTTGCTGATGTTGTTGTTATTGTGGCTGTTGCTGATGTTGTGGTGGCCGTTGTTGTGGTGGCCGTTGTTGAGGTGGCTGTTGTTGTTGTTGCTGATGTGGCTGTTGGTGTTTCGGTTGCTGCTGCTGCTGCTGCTATCGGCCGCTGCCACGTCGACCGTGCTCCAGTTCTGTTCTTCCCGTCTCTCGCCCCCCCCCGGGCTCTGGTCCGGGGTGAGGAGAGAAGAGGTGGCGTCGGCCTGTTTCCCGGCCCGGACACTCGCCGCGGGCATGCTGCCATGCGGGAGAGCCGCCGACGGCGAGATCATCAGGGTGGCCGGGGACACAAACCGGCCCTCTTCGCGGCCCGGCTGCTGGTGGTGCTGGCGCTGGTGGTGGTGCTGCTGATGGTGGTGGTGCTGCTGCTGCTGCTGGGACGGGGGGGTGGCCGGGTGGGGGGGCCTCGTCAGGGTCGACGGCATGGCGGCCGAGTGGTGGCCCTGGCCGTCGGCCTGGTAGTGCCCGTTTCCGACGTTCCCACTCCGCCCCCGGCCGGGCTGCGGCGCCGGCTCGAACCCGGACAGCCGCATCCCGTCGGGGCCTCCCGCGGCCGGCGCCACGGC
>JAOYNC020009132.1:0-17287 GCA_025802115.2 Bertia moriformis
AAGCTGTCGCGTCTCTTTCACACTCGCAAACACGCTCATGACCGCTGGTTAACTACACCGCGGTCTCGAGACAAGCACACCGGGCGATGTATCTGGATTACGGGGATCGCTGCGGGGTGGCAGGTCTTGCTGAACGGCTTAATCTGCCCGTTCTCCGGCACTCGACCATGGCCCAGCAGCGTAAGCAAGCTCTGCGGTCATGTCCCTATGTCAACAGATAACCATAAAATTACAAATTTATTTGCCCGGCAGGATCAAGCACGCGCTCGGCCGCTGATGCGCCGTCTCTTAGACGTCTTTCTGATCCTGCGTGTCGGTACCCACCATTGCGTTGCCTATTCCGTCGTGACCGACCATATGCGTGCCAACCTAGGCTTGTTACCGTTGAGGCCGCCTGCGCAGCCCCTAATCCACAGCAGGCCGCACTGTACTTGAGGCTGGCTTGAGGAGAGACCCGAACTCACGTCTATGGTGCTCAGCCATCCCAGGCTATTTTGTCCGGATGGAAGGCGATGACGCGGAAATGTCAACTCAGTGGAATTAAGTGTTGGTACTCAGCAATCAACTCCGTCCTCTTCGCAGCACGCCCGTCATCGAATCAGCGCTCATTATATCGAGATTTACGCCACACTTGCAGGTGAGGGTCACGGGATCGAAATCATCCGTGCCGCAGGCGTAGCAGCGTAATGGCAGGGTAGCGCGATGAAAGATATCCACTTCGGCTATTAAATTCGTGAGGAGGCTTACATCCGACAAGGTAAAGGTGCTTGCTCGAGCAAGCCGCTCTATGTCGTTGGCTCTGATGACCTGGCCGGTGGCGCGCAGGTGTTCGATGAGTAGCAGGAGATGAAGACTGCTCGGAGTACCCGGTGCACAGTGCTCCCGGTAGTAGGGATGTTGTGGGTGCGACGTGTGCAAATCTTCCAGTATGTAAAGGCCACCTGCTTGCACCAATGGGAACGTCTCAGCAAGACAGTGCGCCTGGTGGGCCGGTATATGGCTACCATCTTCAATGACCAGATCGAATTTCCGATTTAGTGTTAGCAGCATTCGCGAGATACTTGGGCGGTCACCTTGATCAACCGTAAGATAGGTGATGCCGGGCCCGGTCGGCCAGTTCGCCTGTTGCGGCAGAATATCAACACCCACGATTTCTGCCTGCGGAAACATCAGTCGCAACCAGCGGATCGAGGCACCATCGAGAACCCCGTACTCAAGAATCGACGACACAGAGCCGAGGACAGCGAAATGCCTTTCATAAAAACTGCTAAACCGGTGCCAGTAGTGCTTGTCGGAACCGACCGGATCACGCCAGATCACGGGCCGCGTCCCCGAACCAAACCTACCGCCGCGCGGATCGGGGCAGTTACACGCCAGGATGTGGAAGTCCTATACGAATCAATTGCTTCCTGTAGTGCTTTAATTAACCCGAGATCTTTCGCGTGCACCGCTTTAGCCTGATCGAGAGCCAATCTAAGTCTAGCTATTTCGGCATTTGCCGCATTCGTTGAAGCTACTAACTCCACCTGATCGTTTGCGTGCACCGCGTTAGCTTCATCGAGAGCCAGTCCAAGTCTGCCTACCTCGGCATTTATCATGTTGGTCTGTGCTACCAGCTCCGCAATGCTATGACCTGGAAGCCCCTTAGTCTGACTGATCACAGCATCTGCTACCGATTGGTGCCGCTGATATCGAGCACTTGCGAAATAAGCGGCCATAGGCTCGGCATGAGGTCTGAGTGCGGTTTCCATAGAGTAAATAAAGGTCCCGAAACCGAAGGCCGCAACACAGCTCGGCAGGATCATCAAAACATAGGGTATCCGCGCATGCTGCAGAAAGCGTTCGATTATCTGAATGGCGTCGCCGACCAGATTTGCATCGTGAAAGGTCACTAGCGAGTCGTCGGCGATCAGCGGAAGAACAGCCATGAAATCCGAGAATGCAGCGACATTGGTATGCTCAGCATCAATGAGCACCAGTTGAGGGCGGGTGGTGAGACACGTTCGATCGACGGCTGAAATGTCCTGGTCGATGGTGGAAAGTTTGCCAAGTTCCCGCGGCCGAATATGCCGACGAAGTTCGAGCAGCATGCGCTCGGTAGAATTCCCATCGTAGTGGAAGTCCACGCCACGTTCATCGGACTGCTTCTCGGGACGAGGATCGACAGACACCGCTACGACACAGCATGGGTCGAGGAGATGCGGCAAAAGTGAGCCGCCTATATCGGAACCGATCTCAAGGTATGTATAGCCAGGCCTGATCTCGCGCACGAGATTCTGAATACGAAGAAAAGATATCCGATCAGAGCTATGACCGGGTTGTATAGAAAATATTTCTGTATCGAGCGATGTTATCTTAGAAACATTACGGCTTACTATTAGATCAACGACTCCCAATCCTTCTTCGGAAGGTAAGGCTAGCAAGAACGATTGCCATTTCTCTGAGAAGAGCTCCTTATTCTGCTGAATGTGAAGAGCCAGTTCTGGATTTATGGCCGTCAGCGACCGCGTTGAACGACTCTCTTCGTGCAGCAGACGAACGGGCACTTGCAGCAAACGGAACCCACGAAGACGGGCCTCGAAGCAGTAGTCGCAATCCATGTAGTAAGCCCATTTGTAGCGGCCATCAAAAGAACCGCAGGCTTTGATAACCTCCCGACGGATCAGCACGCCGCCAAACGTAACCCAATCGACCGATCGCACCGCGTCCAGCAGCGACAGGGACACACCCCCGACGCGGTCCACGTCGCCGTGCAGATGATGGATTGTCTCGTTCCGAAACGTGCCACCGGCACATTGGACGCGCAGCGGGGCATCAGGATTTTCGGGTGGATAGAACAGATTAGCCGCGATCATTCCGGCGTCTGGCCGCAGCGATCTGTATTCGCACAGTTTCTCATACCACAAGGTCGGGGCGTCGCCTGGGAACGGCGCCATGTCAGAATGGATGATGATTATGTCGCGGTCAGGAAAACGCTCCCAGCATCGCTCAAACGCGTGTTCCGGGCCGATACGTTCAGTATCTTGCCAGAGGAAGAATGGAATGGCGGCACCCAGCTCACTGTCGAGCGCGAATTTTGCCCGGATCTCATCCTTTTCCCGGTCCAGCAGATAAGGGCAGATGACGACCGGCAGTAGCGGCTGAAGGACTGGCCGACCCGGCGTTGGTCCACCGGGCGCAAACAGATGGCCTAACGTGTCTTTGTTCGTCTGCAGCCAGGCTGGCAGTTCGACAGAATCGACGAGTGCCCAACCGAAGCCAGAACGCTGAAAGAAATCACCCTCACACTGTACTAGAGCGCCGATGTCGATTTGCTCGAGGAAAGCCGGATTGTTGAATTCTTGGTGTGAGAAAGCGGCGATCTTGCGACGAACGCGCTCGGCATCCATTAGATATGAAAAGTGCCACCCGGCATCGCCAATGATGCGCGCCGGCGCACGACGATCGCGCACCGCGTAACGTAGGTCATTGGGCGAAGTACTATACAATGCTGAGCGACGTGCAGCGATCGTCCAAGTGATTGCCGACTCAGGCCCCTGCACGTTCCGGTAATCGACAAAGAAGTAATAGAAGCAAAGCTCCAGCCCAAACACCGCGGTGTCGAGATCATTCCTAATTTCGGAAACCACGGCAGCCCGCGGAACCTCGTCGACATCTGAAAGAATCAACAGGTCGTTCGGCTTAGCATCCGGCACGCCGCGAAGCACCGCGTTGCGCTGCCATATTTCGCGCTGCCACGGATCCTCGGTTTCCGGCATATCTGCGACAACGACATGGCGGAAGCGGGACGCGAATTGCGAGATCCTGGGATCACCGGGATCAAGGCTGATGTCGCGTGGCAGGCCACTGAAGGTGAGCGTCGCTTCAACGATAACGAACCAGTCCACCACAGACTCGAGTTCGTGCAGGCGGATGGCCAATGCGTCGATTTCACCGTCGTAGATTACGCAATCGAAAACGGTGCAGACAGTGTCGGGATGATCTCCCAAACGAATCTCTCCTGATTTGTCTGACTTGCTGCCGTTCGGCTGAGAAAGGCGAAATCGGGTGAAGACGACATTGGTGCCGGCCGACCCATCTGGATAATAGGCAAACCCAGCGTCCTGAAGTGCCGAAAAACATTTGGCAATGCCGGCGGCCCCGATCTGAGGGTGATGCACTTCGACGACGATGCTGCGGACTCCCGAGAGATCAAGGCCGGCAAACAAGTCGCGCTCACCGCCCTCGATATCCACCACAAGCACGTCCGGCCGTATTTCACGAATGATGCGGCCAAGATCAATTCCTGGAACGGTGGCGGCGTGACTGTCTGATAGTGGCAAAACGGACGAGCCCCAAAAGGCTGTCTGATGATGGAAACGGACGGGGCCGTCCCGACGGCCCGCAACGCCGGTCAGGACCGTAGCCGACACGCCATTGAGCTCATGCGTGCGATGAATTGTCGGTATAAGCGCTTCGTTGGCCTCGATCACCACAACTGTCGCCGCACCAAGCGCGCGCTGCACGAACGCCGAGATGAAGCCAACACCCGCCCCAACTTCAAGCACAATATCTCCAAGTCGAATAGCGCTGCGAAGCGCACTGATCTCGGAGGCTTCATAATATCCCGCTTCGAATGCAAGCCAGAGCTCAGGCGTGAGAAGGGATCTTGGTATTTCCAAAAAAATGCCGTTTAACGTAAACGGCAGAACCGCATCGGCGGCCGCTTCTTTTGGAAAATCATCCAGCGTCGGCATGAGATTCCTATGCGCTTAAGCCGTGATAATCGGCCTTTTGGAAATTAATGTCACCACAGGACTGCCCGGTCAGATTCTACGGCAGATCGGGTCGCGTTCACAATTCCCGGCCACTTGGACATGGGGCAGCGCTTGGCAAGCGCTGACCTCCACGCTATGAGGCCGTTACGGACTAGTCGGCCAACTCGTTAGAGCCACATCCCTCCGTCCCGTTCGTTTAGTGTCGAACGGCCTCCTTCTATCATCACGAAACATCGGCCTGTCGCTCGACCTTAAGTTGAGGGCGTTGGAGATGATATGACGATCGAACCGGCTACATACACTGCCCAGCGCCTTTGGCTTGAACGAGGCGCGACCCTGCTTGTCGGGCTGATCATGACTGGAGTTTATTTCCAAGCCTATCGGCTCCACCCGGCCCACCCGCATCTCGGCTTCGGTGATGGCGGATGGTGGAACTGGTTTGATCAACAGCGTTATCTCGCGTCTGCCAAAGCATGGGCCGAAGGTAATTTCGACCCGGCTCAGCATTGGTATCTGCCGGGTTACCCACTGCTTGGTGCGATTTTCCTACCTTGGCTAAGCCTGCACAGCTACGCGGCCGTTGACTTGCTATGTCTACTAGCTTCGTTCTTACTATTTTCCAGGATTGCGATCCGATTGCTTCCGGCGTGGCTGCCCGTTCCCGGGCTGATCGGCGCTACCGTGTTCGCGCTGGCTTCAATGGGCTCGCTTGCGCTGCGTGAAGTCTGGGTAGTTCCATGGTCAAGCAGCGGCGCCGCGCCATTCACCTACGCGGCGTTCCTGACTAGCTTGCGATGTCTGGAAACGCCGCGCAGATCAGCGCGAGCCTTCTGGATCGGGGTTGCTGGGGGTGCGATCGCGGCATTTCGGCCTACCGACATCATTCCAATCGGAATTGCCTGCTTAGTGCCACTTCTCATTTCGATACTGCGTCTGCCTCGCCCAATGTCAACAATCGTGCGCACCGGTGGCGCCGGGCTGCTCGGTTTGGGCGCGACACTCGGCTTGGTGGCCGCAATATACGTAAGCATCAACGGTCTTCAGCAGAGCCCATATCTAAGCATTGCGTCGAACATCGGCTTCGAGTGGCGCTCCCTTGGCCTTCGGTGGGTGACTCTCGGCCTCAGTCCGCGCCCACTCTACGATGAGGGAGTCGGCCTGATCTCCGCAGTTCCTTGGTTACCGCTGGGGCTGGCAACCTTTCCGCTTTACTTGGTGCTGCCGACCACGTCACTGCGCCGGTTGGCCACACTTACGATGATCATCGCGGTTTCGCTGCATGTTTCGTTGTATCTAACTTTCCGGGATCTTTATCCAGAAGGTCTTTTCCGACATGAAAACTATCATTACTTCAAATGGACGTTTCCTGTATTATTGTTATTTTGTGTAATGCTTGTCTGTGATTTGGCGGCTATGCGCAGTCGGCGGCTAGCAATTGTCGTCGTGGTTGCGACCGGATTAGGTGTGCTGTTGCCGTGGCGGGCGCAATTCACGCGAATCGAACCGATGGCGCGCGGGATGACGGATGATCCAAGTCACACCATCGTCTTCCACGATGGCCTGATAGGAGTCCATGATGCAGTGATCGCCTCAGCCAGCGGCAGTTGGGACGCAATCTATGGCGGTGTGTCATCGCTGGTCATCGCTGGTCATCGCTTCACTGAGCGGCTCGACTACAAGCTGCATCCGACCATCGGAGGGTTTTTTCTCGTCCCTTTGCGATCATTGCCTGTGGGAACGGCCATCCTGACCGTCGACCCTGCCATAATTCTCGATCCGTCCAAGCCGCTGCTCCACGCCCGGCAGAGCACGGTATTCGGCTGGCCGTGCTGGCTGGGCGGTGCCAAGGCCGCTTGCACACTGCAAAGCCTCCTCGAGCCCCCGGAGCTCCCGGCATCGGGCGAAATCGCGATGGGCACCACCGGAGACTCGTATCGACTAGGCGACTGGTCGCAGCCCGAGGCAAACGGGCGATGGACCGCCGGGCGAGATGTCGCGTTCCGTGTGGCGGCGCCAAAGGCGGGCGAGGCTCAGTTCGAGATGAACGTTTCTGCCTTTGTGCCACCAGGGGCCGACGCGCTGCAAGCAACCCTGTCGGTTAATGGGCACCAGCTAGCCCAGTGGCGCTTCGACAACCCACAACCGATCCGCTTGGCGGTCGCGATTCCGCCGGCGATCGCTCACGAACGGTCCAGCTTGCTGATCGCAATCTACATTGCCAACCCGCGGCGACCGAGCGATACGCCGCCCCGTTCGTCTGATCAGCGTATGCTTGGCCTATTCTTCTTCGAAGCGGCACTCAAGATGACAGCTCCTTGAGGCCCCGCAAAGACAGGTCAGCCTGCGCGGTCAAGCGCTTCCTCTTCGCAGACGACCTGCACAAGACGTTGCATAGTAAGCGTATGGCTGTCGGTTTCAGTAGTTTTTTGGGAAAAAAACAAGGGCGGGTCGGCTACTTCCTGCTCGGTGAAGTGCCGCAGAAACACGCGCATGACATGGCTTACACCCTCTTCTGTCACGGAGCGGCAATCCTGGGCGAAATAAGCGCCACGGTTGTAATTGCCAGTGATGATCTCAAAGGACGGAAAATAAGCAACGTCGGAGCAAGTCCGGGCAACCTGATCGGCTGCGACGCGCAACACGGCCTTGGAGTAGGTTGTGGCCACGAGCGCATGCTGGCCCGCGGCGGTCGCGACTAGCGGGACGGGCGAGACGGTCAGAATCACCTTAATGCCAGGATTGACGCCACGAAGAAGGTCGATGACAGCGCGCAGATCGGCCGCGACCTCCTCGGCGGAAAAATTATGGAACACATGCTTGCCAAGGTCGAAGCGGCCGCCCGCAGTGCCCGGACAGATCGGGTAGACAGCGCCATCGGTCCGTGAGAGCCAACTTTCGGTTAAGCCGAGGGTAAAGACGAATACATTGGCGCTTTCAAATGCGCGACGTACGCATTCAAAATGATGTGCCCGGTCGGCTTCGAGCTCAGAGCGCGATACGAAGCGCTCTTCTTGTATTTGTGGGCGGAACGGATCAGTCCAGCTCCCATCTTTTTCCACCCAAGCATTGTCAAGAGGTGTGAAGTGGCCGTAGGCGCGCTGAAATAGCTGCAGTAACTGTCGTGCAGTGTAAAGATTACCGTAGCGCGCGGTGTAGACACCATAATTATACGATGGCGTGAGATCGGCCGGCACGATAGGATGCGCGGTCTCGGTAATGAGAAAATTGAACCCGGCGCGGCGCAAATGGCGAGCAATATGCTGGGCGAAGCAACTGCCGGCGGTCGCAACGCGATCCTGCCGGCTGATCTGGAACGGCGCTGATATCACAGGGTCGAGCTCGGGCGGGGCGATTTGGGCGACCGACTTACGCCAGAAAGCGGCGGCGGGCAGATCGCGATAGGGATGCCAGTTCATGCTGCGTGGCTTCCTTGTTGGAGGGGGATCAAGGCGTCGAGCTGATCCAGCACATGCCGGCCATACCACGCGTTCGCATGCGCCGGGTCGGGCAGCCAACCAGCTTCGAGCAAAAAGCCTTCTGGGTCGCAGACGGCCGGTGGGACGGAGATGAAACCAATGCCGAGCTCATCACAGCGGGCTCGATAGATCTCGGACTGTAGCAGCCAGAGCTTCATTCGGAATGCTGCCTTTGCCACGCCGCGTTCTTGGATTTGCTCGGCGAAAGAGGTTGGGTTTGCCCGAATATAGTCGTCGCTCGGAATCGGCGGCGGCGATTGAATATGCCAGAACGGCACTTTGATGGCTTCACG
Organism: Bertia moriformis; assembly: GCA_025802115.2. NCBI lineage: Eukaryota > Fungi > Ascomycota > Sordariomycetes > Coronophorales > Bertiaceae > Bertia > Bertia moriformis. The sequence goes on from JAOYNC020009132.1 coordinate 8,527, forward strand.
AAGCACCTGCAGGCAGGTCATCGCATGCACCGCTTGCGCTTTAAGGGACTGGCGTATCAGCCGTGCCGGAATGATCTCTGTATTCGGTTGCAGAGGCAGGTCAGGTCGGCTCGGCAGGACGAAATCATAAGGCCGTGGATGGTTTACGAGGCCGATGAAATGATATTCGTTGCCCGAAACGCAGTCGAACAGCAGTGGGCGCGGACCGTCGTCCAGCGCTGCCTCGATTGCGTGAGTCAGCGCTGGGCTGAGGCGACCGTCCGGGGCGATGCTCGGGTTGTATTCGGGATTCAGCATCTGCAAAAAACGCGCGGGCGGGTAAGTGCCCGGCGCTCTCTCATTGCGCGCAGCAACTGCGTCCTGCAAAGCCTGTAGATGGCTGTGACCGACGCCGATCAGACGAGGTGGTGAAGGCTCTGGCGCAGGCTGGGCCGGCTCGCTTCGCCGAAGCCATCCTCGCAAAGTCCCCATCATCGCCGATCACCCATTGGCATGCTGGCCGTCAGCCTCCCAAACGCTTTACAATTCGGCCTACCAGCCGCCACGGCTTCGTCAGCATCCATGACCGCGAGGCATATACGGTGTGCAGACGCGCATGGACTTCCCTAAGTTCCGCATGCAGACGCTCGATACGATCATCGTGGTCACGGCCCACCTGGCGACTATGTTCGAGCGCAGCATGAAGCGGCCCGAGCGCGGCGTGGAGTGGCTCAAACATCCGGTTCAGCACCGTGATTTCTGTCCGCATCTGATCGGCAGCGATGCGCAGTCGTCGGCTATCATTGCTCTGACTACGCAGTTGCTGCTGCAGCTTGCGATTTTCTGTAGCAAGTGCCTCGGCCGCACTCAACGCGCGGTCATGTTCTGCTTGGGTCTCGGCCGCGCTCCGCTTGACCTCGTCTTGATTGGCTTGAAGCGACAGGGCATAACGCTCTGCAGAAGTAAAATTGGCCTGCAGCGATTCAACCTGTTCCTGCAGTTCGGCAATTTCGCGCGAGACGAAATGGTCGAACACGTTCGGCGGCAGTGTCAGCCCCGGCGGCTCTTGGAACGAATGCTCGAGATAGAAGTCGTTCAAACCGTCGAACAAGACATGGCGGTAGCCCCGCTGCTCCATGAAGCCACGGATATTGGTCGGCCGACGCTCCCGACTCTCGGGATACGTCACTTCGACCAGCACGACTGAGGGGCGGAAACGCTCCCAATCGTTGCCGCTAAGCACTTTTTCTTCGAAACCTTCGACATCGACTTTGAGGATGTCAAAAGACCGAACGCCAGCGTCGTCTAGGATGCCGGCGAGGGTTCCGACCGGAACGCTGCGCGCCTGCAGCGCGTGGCCATGCGCGGAATGTTCCTTGGCTTGCGCTTCGTCGCACGTGGACAGGCCCGAACCGTCGATCTGATAGTAGGTCAGCGGCTCGCCCGGCACGTCGGACAGCAGCATGCAAAGGTTTTGGTCGCGTGGCCGGGTCTGCTGGTGCAGTTCGAAGAACTGCTCGTTCGGTTCGACGTTGATGCCGCTCCAGCCGCGATTATAGAGCGCGAACAGATCATTTTCATATTTCGGATGACCAGCGCCGACATCGACGTAGAACCCGCGTTGCTGCTTAGGAAACAACCGGTTGAGGATCACGTCCTCATAGTTCAGGCTATAAGATGTGAACGCCGGGCCCGGCCCGGCCACGGGCACTTTGCTGTCAGACAAACTCATGATCTCACCTTACCCTCCAGGCGCTCGAGCCGCGCAAGCTGGCGCCGTGCCACAGCGTCGATGCCATACTCCCGTGTGATCATCGCGCGAGCCGCCGCTGTCCTGCGCTCGACTTCTAGCGTGTCGGTGGCGACATGGCGCATCTGCCAGGCCGCATGATCGACGTCCACATCGGCCCAGACTTGATCCTCGTGGAACGGGTATGCACCCTTCTGCACCGGGATCAGCCGGTAATCGACAGGCCATCCCGTCTGGGGCGAGACCAGTTCGGTTGTAGCGGAATAGTCGGTTGAAATAACCGGCTTGCCCAACACCATCGCCTCGGCAACGAGCAGGCCCAGACCCTCGCTACGATGCAACGTCACCACCGCATCGCAGGCTGCAATCAGCGCGAGCGTGTCCTCGCGCGTCAAATGTCGCTCGATGAGAATGATATCGGGGTCGTCCTGGACGAGGGCGCGCATGGCGTTGCCGGATTCAGGCGCCATGTCTACGTTCAGCGTCTTGAGCACAAGCTGGGCCCGCCCCTGATAGCCGCCGGAACGGAATGCTCGCTTGAACGCCTCAATAACGGCCATCGGGTTCTTACGTTCGATGAACGAAAAATAGTCGAATGCAAAGAAAAAGAGGAAAGTCTGTTCCGGGAGCCGGAAATAGCTGCGCTCGACCGGCGCCGGGCGGACGAAATCCAACGCCAACGGCATGCGGATCACCGGCTTGCTGACTGTTTTGGCTAGCATCGCCTGAATAAAGCGGGTGGGTGCCCAGATCTCGTCGACTTCGTCGACGGCCGGCAGCCACGCCGGGGGAAGGTTCGACAACTCCCAAAACGGCGTCATGATCCGGTAAGCATCCGGCCGGAGCACTGGGCGCAGGTGGTCGACGACCTGCGGTAACTGGTCGCAATTGATGCTGAACAATTGAAACCGGCCGTTGGCTTCAGGCGCGAGCAACGCGTCACAGCTGTTGTCGCTCCGCTTAGAGTTGGAATTGAGCCACGTCTCCAGGCCACGTGCCGTCAACCCCGCATGATGCAGAGAACGCAACGTTAGCCGTCCTGCCTCGCCAAGACCCATTGCCGCTTTGAGGTAGCCGATGACGTTAATGTCCTCTTCGGCCGGAGATTGCTTGGCTGGCACTGAGCTTGTGCGATGGTCACTTCTACGGCCCAGTCGCTCGGCGACAATCTCCGTCATGCCACTGTATTCTACATAAGGCTCGCCGTAGCGCAGGAACCATTCGATATAGCCCGTCACGCCCCCCTCTGTGGTCAGGTTAAAGCTGTGCTGCAACCAAGGTTCTTGGCGGTGTAAATAACCCATCAGGTTGGTAACGATCGCCGATGCGGAGCCCGTCCACTGACCCGGCATTGGCGCGTGCAGAAACTCCTCATAGGTCTCGAAAGGATTGCCGGACCAGACAACCTGCACTTCTCTAAACATCTTGCGCGCGATCAGAGGTATCCGACGTCCGGAAGCGAAACGCCCATAGGCATACAAGCCGGCCGGAATGCTTCCGTGCCGGTTTTCGTGCAGCTGTGCAGCATACTGCTGCATCAAAGCTGATAATGCTGGCGTGATTGCGCTGTCGCGGAACGCAAGGGTATATTTGGCGAGTTGGTTTGTTTTATCCGGGTCGAAACCGCTGAAATGATAGAAACCGAGCGGCCGGCCATCGACTAACCAAGCGTCAGTTTCCTGAGTCAAGGTGCGCTGAGATAAGTTCCAATAAGCGATGTTGAGAGAGGGATTGCGCAGAATTCGAGCGTTTTCGGCAAAGCCGGGAACAAGATCCATAAATTTTTGATCGACGAAAATACCCTGATCCTGAGCGCTCAGACATTGATGCTCAAGCCGCCGAGCCCACCAAGCAAGGATATCGTCGGCCTCGGCGCAGTTTCGCACACCGAGAAAGCCTAAATTATAGATGCCGGCCTGCATGATGCCGATATCGTCCGGGAAAGCGTCACCCTCCGACGGGGCGCAAAGATGTGGTGTCAATACAAACGAGGCACCCTGTTCGAGAGGCTCCATAACCTCGCGCAGGTACGAGAAGAGTTGGATGTCAGGATCGAAGTAAAGCGCTATTTGATGACCGCGGTTGAAAAGCTCCAAGAACATGAACGGCTTAATCGCCGTATTAAGCTCCATAATATTGTAGCGAAACAAAAAGCCCCGCATGTCCGGGATAGCAAGGTCTTCAACCGGAATAACGACGCACTCCGCCGGGTAGAACCCATCGATATCGATCAGAGCGTCGACTAACCCGAGATATAGAACAGCCTCGGGCATGTATTTGCGGACGCTCGCAAGAAATACACGGGCCATCGAGATATAATTGTTCGAACAGATCGTGAAGATAGCCAGCCCTTGCTGTTGCCGGCTAACAAGGGAGGTTCCTCGTAAAATTTCATCAAGATGCATGATCAATACTCGAAAGAGAGGTCCGTGCCGGGAGTTCAAGCAAAGTAGTTGGCGGCGTCGGACGTGAGGTGCTGGTCCCGATCCCCCCGACACGAGCCGCGATCTCGCGAATGCGCAGGGTGAAGGTTTCCTCAGAATAGGACTGGGCCGTAGCTTCGGCAGCTGTGCGGAGCGTTTCGTGTCCGGGCTCTGGCATGGCTTCAAGCAGCCAGCGGGTTATCGCGACAAGTTCGTCAAGGATGTGGAAGTGGAACCCGTTGATGCCGTCCTGCACGATCATTGCAGGCCCACCGGCCGCGAACACGACCGGGATGCAGCGGGCCGACATCGCCTCGACGATTGAGATGCCGAAATGCTCGACTACGTGCGGCAATTGCTCCACGTCACGGCCGACGCCGGTGGCGTGCCAATAGAGATCGCTTTCGGCGTAGAGGCAATGCAACTCCCTGGCCGAGCAGTTCGGGTGGAATGTCACCGGCAGGCCCTGCGCGCGGTCAATCAAGCCGGCATAATAGGCCTGGTGCACCGCCTCCGGCATCGTCGATCCGGCGAAGTGCAGCTCGGCAGCCACCCCCGCCTCGATTAGAGAGCGGAATGCGTCGATCATCGCGTCCTGCCGTTTGCAATGCCCGCCGGTAAAAAAACGGCCAACATGAAGGATTTGTCCGTGCCGCTTGGCCGCACGCTGCGTCACCATCGGGACCGGCGGGGTGAGCACATCGATGGGGCGAAAGGGCAGGCCCGCATCAGCGACCTGCTGCAGGACATGCGAGCGCACATAGTCCGAGTAGGTCAGGATCAGCTCGAAATCGCGCCAAAACGGCAGCCGCGCCGTGCGAGCGGCCTCGTTCTCAAATGGGAACGGAAACTGACATATATAGATGTTATGATGTGCCATCGCGGCGGCCGTGGGCAGCAACTCGTTGCCGAGCACGAAGGCGAGGTCGGCCGAGGGGCTATCCCCAAGCGAGGCGGCCTCGGCGAGATCGAGATGGGCAAGGTTGAGCTCGAATTCGCGCGCCATGGTCCTAAGCCGGGTCCGGCTGACCCGGTAAAACGTCACCAGTGTCACGTCGGCAACGGGCGCGAGCGCCTGGGCAATCGTCAAAATGTAGCGTTCGCCGCCACCCGGCGTGAGCTGGTAGGGCGTGAAGATCAGCACGCGGGGGCGTATGCCCGGGGCACGTTCGTCTCTCGTCTCGGCGGGCAGCAGATCCGGCGTATGCTGCCACATCGTGTCGAGGGACCGACCCCAGCGACGCACAAACTTGGCGCGATTGAGGGCAACGACGTCGTCGGACACTCCTTCGCGCTCCGCGTCCGGCCCGGTGCGCACCACCGCCGAGCCGGGGCAACAGACCGGGTGCCGGCCGAGCAGCCGCAGCTTCAGGCAAAGGTCGGCTGTCTCGTAGGATCCGGGATCCCACGCTAAGTCGAAGCCCAAGGCGCGGAGGAAGTCGTCGCGCCGCAGCAGCAAACAAGATGCCGACAGGGCATCGACACTCTGCGGTGTGCGTTGGGCCGCGGCCGGCGCCAGGATCGTCACGCCCCCATCCGGGTTGACCAACCAGCCGGCATCCAGCAGCTCGCCATTGGGCTGCACCAGCCTGGGGCCGGCGGCGCCGATCGTCTCGTCAGCCTCCAGCGCCTGCATGAGCGGCTCGAGCCAGCCGGGCGTTACGAACGACGCGCTGTCAAGCAGGCAGACATAGCGCCCCCGCGCCGCCTCAACGCCAATATTGTTGGCTTCACCGAAATAGCGGTTGCCACCGAGCGGGATTACCTGTGCGAGCGGCGCCTCTTTCTGCAACCGCTCGACCTCGTCGGCGCCGCTACCATTGTCGACGAGGAGGATCTCGTAGCGGTGCCCAGTGGTGTTCTGCCAAAGGTGCTGCAGCGCCATCAGCGCGGCCTCGCCCCCGTTGCGGTTGTAGACGACGATAGACACGTCAGGCGCGATCGGGTCGAACCACTCGATCAGCGGCACGAACCCGGTCCGCGGCACGTCGATGTCGGCGAGCGAGAACCGCTTGGGCTCGTCATTTGGGGGGCTGGGGATCGGGGCGGCGATCACTGGCGACGGCGGATCCGCGATGAGCATGGGCGGCGGTGGCCGGCGCAATGCCATTAGCCGGGCGCCCGCCCGTATCGAGTGCTGCGCCGCCCCTATGACGGGCTGCGGCACGCGGGCGAGCAATCGCTGCGCACGCGTCAGCGCACGCCAGCCGGTTGATTGGGTGATGACGTGCAGGTTGTGCTCGACCAGACGCAGCTGGGCAATCACATGGTCGCGCTGGGCCAAATCATGCACGTTCTGCGTCAGCCGGGCTTCGGCCTCTGCCAGCCGGGCTTGCGTGTCGCCCAATTCGTGTTCGGTGTCCTCCAGCCTCTGCCGGAGCACAGCCGCACGCTTCTCGCCGGCGAGCGCGACGAGGTGGAGCCGCTCGGCCCCGTGCGTAGCGGACCGGACCTCGGACGTCAGTGCCTTGATCTGTCCTTGCGCCGCGTGAGCCGTTGTCTCGGCTGAAGCGGCCACGCACCGAAGGCCACTTTGCGCGAAACGGTCGCGGATGCGTGCGATAGTTGGCGGATCGTGGAGCTGACAGAGGTCATGGACGGGGCCCTCGAGCTCTGGGCCGACTGCCAGAACGCCCAGCCCATGCTCGTGCATGAACTCGAAGCTCGGGTATTGTTGGCTAAGCTCGGTCCATAACCGCCATACGCCGAAGCCTGGCATGCGCTCATTAGTGTCATGAAACAGCACGACCCCGCGCGGCGACAGCTTCGGCCGCCAAGTCTCGAAATCATGCCGCACCGCCTCGTAGGTGTGGCAGCCGTCAATGTGAAGCAGGTCGAGGCTACCGTCGGCGAACTGCTCGGCGGCGTCGTCGAATTTGGTCCGCAGCAGGCGTGAGAAGCTCCCGTAGCGGGGGTCGTGGAAGGCAGCGAAGTCGGTAAATACCTGCTCGGGGTAGAACCCGGCCTGCGGATCGCCAATCCAGGTATCCACCGCAGCGCATTGCGTTGACAGCCCGGCCGCGCGGACGGCTTCGCAGAATGCGACATAGGAGACGCCATTATGCGTGCCCAGCTCGACCAACGCGTGCGGCCGTAGCGTCTGCACCAGCCAGAACGCGAAAGGAACATGGCCATACCAGGCACTCACGACGCCGGATCGAGGCGATACGGCGAAGAGCGCGTCCTGCGCCGGGTCGGTCAGCCGATCGAGGGTATCGTTGGGCAGAGCCTGCTCCGGGTAAGGCACGGTATGATCACCGTGTACGATCGGGCCGGTCTAGCCAAACCCGCCCACGGTCACAAGCCGCCCAGAAACGGAACTCCGGCGACGTTATTCGCATCACGGACTCTCGGAGAAACGCTCTTGGAGCAAAGTATCTGGAATTTTTGTTAGCTCTGTCTTCCAGCAGACACTAGACGGCCATTGAAACTCTTTGAGTTTTGGTGGTGAGAGATCCAAGAGACCGCAGCTAGATTGTGCCTACTCTGCTCTGCATCAGGCAATCAATTTGCCCATAGTCTCTCGCGCTTGCCTGCTCATTCGTCCAAATAAAGATAGATATTGGAGCTAAACGGGCCGAGCTTGAAGCCAGTGTAGCCAATTTTCATCCGCCGTCCGGGCGGGCACAGTTCTGCCAAGCGTTGTTTGGACATCAGGATCAGGTTCGCCTCGTCCGTCCACTCCTCCTTTCCCGTGACCCGGCATGCCAGGCCAAAGCTTCGCCCGGTCCAGGCGACCAAGGGCAACGCCGTGTGATGCTCGACCGGGAAGTATCGGTTGGACACCGTCAAAAACACCCGCTTGGCAACACGCGCGATGTCGGAAACGAAAGCGCGCTGATGCGCCACCGTGCCGAGATGTTCGATCACGGCATTGCTGCAGGCGATGTCAAAGCTTCGCTCGCCAAAAGGCAAGGGCTGGTGGGGCTCGACTTGGCAATAGTTGACGGCGGGAAAGGCGGCGATGAAATCCTCTGCCACGCCAAGGCCAACCGCCGAAATCCGCTCCGGATGCGGATAGAGACGCTCAAGCAAGTTGGCGGCACCTCCAATAACATCAGAAATCCCGGCATCCAACAGGCGATCAGCAGGCTTCGGGCGGGTTAGGCGGATAAAATCGGCATAGATTCTGTCCCGGGCTGCGACAAAGACCCGCTCTGCCAGCGATCCTGCCGGGACTGCCTGATAATATTTCTCGTCAACATAAGTGCTCTCGGACACGTGTCCCCCGCACGGGTTAGGTCACCCTGTTAGACCAAACGCCCGTTCCATCCAATCCATGACGCTTCGAATTCATCAGCGCTCTGCGGCGAAGATGGGGCCACGGCCGGCCGTGCTTTGTCGCCACGTACCCTGACCAGCACCACAGAGCCCCGCCGGATGATGTCAGGCTTTACCGCCATCCGTCTGCCATCCCTGATCCTGCCAGTTGGGCGAAATTTGTCTTGCTTCAGCTAACCCACATCCCGAGCCGCTCGCCGCGGCTCAAGAGATGTTTGACCGAGGAGGGATGCCATCGTGTGCCTCCGCGAGGCGTGCGCTCGCGCATACTCTCGAGTTGTGATGCAATCTGCTGCAGGGTGCGGTCGGGTGCTGCGGCCTTGATCCC